>CAJVPQ010001054.1:0-20713 GCA_910591825.1 Funneliformis caledonium
TTTTTTGTAAAAATTAATAAATGACAATAAAATGAATATACTTTACCTTATTTTATTTCCAATATATGTTTTTTTGTTAAATTTTTTTTTATTTGAAAAGTGTCCGCATAATTTTGATCGGCACCTGTACGTATTTAAGAGTCTATATCTTAAATAAACTTATATAATAAGACAAACAAATAACTAATATGAAAAAATATTCTTCAACACAAATTTCAAAAAACATATACTAATCAATTTTGTCGTGACAAAAGTATAGCTCATTAGTCAACTAGTTAAACAGTGATGGGTTTTGGACACATTTTTTAGATTTTAATTGTTTTGGACAAGGTTTTGGACATAAGAAAAAGTGTCCAAAACCTGTCCAAAATTGTTCAAAATTGTCCAATTGCCCAACGCTAAGTTAAAACATGATTACATCAAGTTATACGTCACGCATGCAGATAAGGAAAAATTCACTTGATTATAATTTTATACACGTAAAAATAGAATAGTCTTCGCTTCGCTTTGATTTAGACAATAAAACAAATAAAATTAAACGATGCTTTATTAATTTTTTTTTGAGTCATAAAGAACTGGTTCAAGGAGTAGACTTATGAAACAGTTAAGAATAAAAAAAAGGACCGATCCCGCCCAAAGTGTGGCTTTATTTGGACCAGACCGGACCGATCCAACCCTAGACAGGCAACTCAAATTACTTTCAAGCTTGATTTATTAATAATGACGCTTTTATCATTCTAAATCGTCAACATCCATTCCATATTTTTCTTTATTCAATATATTTTATGATATGAATGTAAAGTTGATAAAAAATAATGACCAAAGTGATAAAACAATTAAAAGTACAAGATAAGATTATAATCGCGATACAAAAATTCCATATGCATTTTTATGAACCGATATTTTGCTTTGAGCGTTAGGTTGAACTATTTCCGTCAAATGTTTTACTACAGCATTATCGCATGATTTAGAGATTATTAAGACCACAACTTAATATTTTAATTTTATAATAAATATATGCGAAAATTTCTAAAAGAATTATTTATCGGATTGTCGTTGAGGTTTCAATGTTGGATATACGTTTAAGAATATGAAATAAATTTGCAACTAAATACGAGTCTTCGTAATTTTAGCTCAAATTTTTTAGTAATTTATATTTGTACACGAAATTTATCAAAAAAAAAAAATTTGTAAATGTGATAAAACAAACATCTTACTGCATTTGGAAGATCCAACAATTTTTGAAATGAAGATATCTAGTTTAGATTCTTAATTAATCTCTATCTTCATAATAGTTTCAAATTATCAATACATTCTACTTTTTCGAATCATCATCATAAAGAAAATAGTAAAGGGGCGTTGATGTACAAAATTTGACCACCCATATGAATACACTTTATTCACCTGCGATTATAATTAATGCAACAAACATTTTCCCACAAATCAAAAAATGAATTTTTAATGAAATTTACTAATCAACAAAGTGATATTTAAATAAATAAAATTAAACACAAATTTTAAGTAATTAATAAACAAATAATATATTTATTAAAAATATACTGTTGCACAATTTATTTTCTTTTTAAAATAGTTTAAAATATAATAAATAAAATCAAACAATATGCTTTAATTTTTTTTGTTTAAATTAGGCAGAACTTAGCCCACTCTATCATCGTATATAACCATACTTTGCCTTTATAAGTTTATTGTAGGTTTCAATATCAATTTCCAACAAAATTGCTGTATTTTATTCCATAAGTTGTTTAGTCGTCAATTTGGTGTTCATCAAGTAAGTATATGTGATTTACTGTATATCAGTTAAAGTTTTTAAAGAACTTTTTTTTCGTTTCTTTTAAATTTGGGTTCGAATGCTTCAGGCCATAGCGATCGAACGACTTTTTATTTTTATTTTTTATTTGCGTGGTTATAGAAAAGAGACTGCACCATTTATAAGGTGTTATAAATTCTGCATGATTATTTTTTTTATATTTATTTTTTTAAAAAAAAAAATTAGCGCTGGATTATGAGATAGTATATCATTAACGTTAAAAATACTCAATGTCAGAATTAAATTTCGTCTCTAATTTTCATTCTCAAACCTTAATAAAATTCTTTATCGGTAATTTACTATTTATGATTTTTGCTAGTACAATTAGTTACAAGTTACTGATAACATTATTTAATATAGTTTAATAACTATATTAATTTATTTATTGAAAGTGCAATTTTATAATATTACTATTTGATGATATTTGCTAGTACAATTAGTAACTAATCATTTATTTTGTTATTAAGTCAAATTGTCAATTACTATTAGATAACATTATTCAATATAGTTTAATAACTAATTATTAATTTATTTATTGAAAGTGCAATTTTTATAATATTTCTTAAACTATCGTCACTTTCTTGTATTTGTGATCTTTTCTTTTTTTCATGATAGTATTGTATGATCTTCATCAGGTAAGACAATTGTGTTTTGAGGAATTCTACCTTTCGCAAGTGCTGATAGAGGGTAATTGATTACCTTTGGATGAAATATTTTGTGTCATTTATATTATCAAAGAAAAAAACTTTTTTGGGAAAAACAAGACGCGTAAAAGAAAAAAAGAAATATCATTTGTTCTTATGAAAAAATGGTTTAATAAAAGCTAAAAAAAAAAAGTCTAAATTAAACTATTTTGTGTAAACCGATAAAACACTCGGCACGAAGTGCCGAGTAACTATTACTTATCGGTCCTCTTGACTGAGCTCAAAATTAGCTTAGGAATTAAATTAAAAATTTCAGATTTCCCCTTTTTTACTGACTCCCTCCCAAGTGCTTTTTTTTTTTTTTTTGATTTTTATTGATCATTTAACTAATCAAGATACACTTACGTTTGGTTTATTTAACTTTAACGTTGTTTATGGAGCTATCGAAGAAAATTCTATTACTAAAGATCTGTGTCGAAAGGAAAGGTTCATTGTTAGAGTTAAATGAACGGATAGGGTAATTGATTCAAAATTAAATAAAAAATTCAATGGGATGTTTCACAAGAATCTTATGAATGTCTTCCATAATTTAAATTTTTAAACAAGGTCAAATTAAACAAGCAATAAATACGAAAAAAAAAAACGAATCTTTTTCAAATATTTAATAAAGTTCTGAAAATAAAAAACGTATTAATTTTACTCAAATTAGACAGAGAGTTCTTTGTAAAAATACTGATCCTTAAATAAACGCGCGTTGTTAATAATTTTACCCACGTGACCAATTTGTCGAGTAACTGATTGGTTTGGTAGTGCAATTTGAATACATCTCGCGCTAAAAACGTATCTTAACTTTAACAGTGTAAATCGTTCGTGAGGTAATTACAAAATAAGATGTGAATTTCGATCCAATTAGTAGTCAGTTTTTGCCAAAACCTAATTTTCCTAGCAACTTTCCCATATAGAGTATATAATATTTTTTTTAAAAAAAAAAAAAATTAGAAAATCAATGGCCAAATGAAAAAGTATTGGTTAGTAATGAAATTGCTGATGGCGATGCGCGTCCAAGTAAACATGCAGAGCAGACAATAATATACTATTCACGATAAGAAATTTAAATTTCGTAAATAGTGTAAATAGTTGTGCAAACCTTATTATTTACTAGTATTGTTGATTTCCGATACTAGAAAAATATGAACGTGCAGGTTCGTGGTTTCTTGCATCATTTTCTTGTACCTCTTTCGGTATGAAATACTGTTCAGAAATTGTAGCACCGAATAGTAAGATTCTTTGTTCATTATATTTTATTTTCTTGAAAAAATTATGATATTCTTGCAAGAAGTGTAAAATCAAAATAATATGAAGTTAAATATATATAACTCGAAATTTTTTGGTGGCTTTTCGGTATCGGGCGCAGCTACGAATCGGATAATTATTTTTTTACATATTTAATACTTACCCGATTCGCCTAAATCAGTTTAATTTATAAATACTTACAGCTGTTTTCATATTTTTCGGGACAAACCTGACATCCGATCCGATATGCGGATATCACGTGTTTCTGGATTTTGTACTAAAAATAAACAAACTAAATAAACTATAACCGATAAACAAATACCGGACACTATTCGCGTATTACAATCTGTAAACAAAATGTTTATAATCACATGATCTGATACCCGCTTATCGGATCGAGTGTCGGGTTCAAAATTTGTTTTGTCCCGAAAAATATGAAAACAGCTGTAAATAAAACTACTTTTTCAATTTTTAGGCCGTATTTTTAAGTATCGGGGCTGCGCCCCAAATTGAATAAAAAGGGTTCCTTCGAATAATCAAGTTGACGCCACGCGTTCGGACAACGGAGAAATTCACGTGATTATCGTTTTTCGCTCCGGAAAATAAATTTTATGGCGAATCGTGTCAAATTTACTTATTTATTTGTTATTAATTTTGATTATTTGAAATAAAATACATATACTTTTTTTTATATACTTATAATACATAATTATGAAAAAAGAAAACCTTAATATAATATAACTATTTATAACCTTAATCTAAAATCTCGAGAATTTTTTTTTTTTTTTTATTATCCTATAAACCGAATACTATAAATTATAATAAATCACTTTATTATAGCAGATGATAATAAATCGAAGATTTTCGAATCAATCAAAAGTTAAATACCTTAATTACGGATTAAAGAATGCACATTCTATATTATTTTCTGACCTTTTTAATTTTTTATCTCTCTTACAAATAGAACAGGTTTTACAGTTGCAATTAATATATTTAATTGAAATTTTTTTGGAGTCCTGTTTTAAAAAAGCTGGACCGCTTGATTTCTTTGTAGAATATAAGCTAATAAATCTCATATCAGGTTTGTTGTTATGATTAATATATGGCTTTTTAAAAAGTGAATGTTCAAAAGGGATTGTGCCAAAAGCGTTAGGTTTAGAATAATTTGAAATGATAAGTGTATAAAAAGTAAAGTTGGGTAAATTTACATAACGTTTGTTTTTCAAACAATAAGAAAATGTACATAAGCCAATTTCTTTTTTCGTTTGATTATTAAAAAAATGATGACCTATAATTAAAGATTCATTAGAAGAATCTAATTTATTTAATACAGGGATTCCTAAGCAAGGAGGATTATTATTTGAATCGTAAGAAAATTCTGTATCAAACATCATAGTTTGATTATTTGACGCACTAAAATCTTTTTCAATTATTTTCAATTGAACATCAAAATCAGTAAGGAAATTTAGATCCGTATTATAACCAATGACCATCCATCCAATTTTCAATTTACATAGTCGCTTTCTGAAATTTTTCTGAATACAATGTATTGTAATGCTTGGTTTTCCATTTGGTGGGTAAAGGATTTGACAATGAAAGAATTCATTTTTGGATTTCTCAACGTCAGCAACTGTTGCAAAAATGTTACAATCGGCTTCTTTGTCTCGAAGAATCTTTGAGATATTTGTCGGTATATTTAATTCAAAAACCACAGGTCTTCCGAATTCCTTTAAACTATAATTAAAATTTTCAATCTTTGAGTAATGAATTCTTTTTCCAAGAGAATAAGTGATTTTTCTACGTAAATAGTCAGGTAAGAGTTGAAAGATACTGATGGGGTTTCGGAATTCTATGCAAGCCCAATTTTTGTAATCTGTTAAAGATTTAACCCAAGATTTTTCGTCAAATTCTTCAAGTCTATCAGGTTGCTGCCCTCCAATTAAACTTATAATGTTTATACAATAACCACTGGAATCGTTTGATGTTTCACTTAACCTTGCGCATCTAGTATTGTTTTCTTCAAAATATGCTCTCCCGCCTAAAGTAACTTCAGTCGGAATGAATTGACCAAATTCCTCGGTAATTTTCTTAAATTTCGCTGGGTCTCCAGATTTGCTGGCATCTTCCATCGCGTTGATAAAATCCTTAGTTGGTTCTAAATACTCTCTGAATTTTAGTGACACCTTTCCATACTCTGCATATGTTTCAGATTCAATATTACTATTTCGTAACTTTTCATCAGTAATTCCCAGATTTATAAAACTCTCTACATTAGTATCGTTCATAAAGAATAAATTCTTCATCATCATTCGATCTTTACTTGAATTAAATTCAATTTTTCCTTTTCGACATCCCTCGGCACCAATTTCGGTCATTTTACAATCTTTCATTATAAATGCTTTTCGATAGCCTTTCTTAATTCCATCAAAAGTCATGGTACATCCATAATCTAAATGATGGGTTTCGTTGAGAAATTCCCAGTCTTGATTCGAATTTTTCATTAAATATAGAGTCTTATTATTTCCTTCTATAACATCATTTAGAAGAGAATTTTCTTCATTTTCAAGTGGTATTTCAGAATATTCTGATTCAGCAATTTTCTTTGAAAAGAACATTGTATCGTTAATGATACCTTTTTCTTTGAGTTCTTTACGAATAATGGATAAATTATCCGTTAGATTTAAACCTAGTTTGAAATGCTTCGTAGGAGTTTCGTTTATGATTTGAACTATTATTTCAACATTGTTTTTAAAGATATTTGTAAGATCAAACATTTTGTGATATTTTTTTTTTTTACGCGGGATACTTACTCTTATCTTGTTTATCTTTTTCTTTTATCTTTTTTTTCTAACTTTAATTTAAAGTTTGTGAAACCCCGTAGACAATGAGAGGGGGTTTTCTATAAGGCCCAATTTGGTATATGATTAGTTTGACAAAGAACTTCTATAAATATACTTAATTTCCTTTGTATTTTTTTTTTTTTTTTTTTCATTCTAGTACTAATTAGGCTTTACGAAAATGCAATGCAAAAAATTATCTAAAAAAAAAATTATTTTTTTTTTTTTTTTTTTCGAAAGCTCAATTCTTTTTTTTTTTTTTTTTTTTTTTATATAATTTTCTTAAACTTAAAATAAAATGACCACAAATTTAGAAACAAACTACCCACCTTTAGATTATTATTTAAACCCTAATAAAAGCATAACATTTTCATATGAAAAAGATAATGATTCCTTTCAACAAGGAATACTTTGTGAAGACGCGAAAAGTTACTTAATCGGCTATTTACATCTTAATTATCAAAAATGTAAAAAAATCAAACGGGTTAGCTTGCATTTAAAAGGACTAGAAAAAACTTTATGGATTAAGGCAGAATCAATAAAACCCTGTGGAGGAGAGCGTGTACTTGTTGATACGACTCATGTAATTTTTCAACCAGGAACGGACGTTTTAATTGATCAATTAAAGGTTCAATTTAAAATAAATTTACCCGATAATCTTCCAGGAACAATCGAGACAAGGTTTGGATCCGTAAGTTATAATTTACGCGCTATCGTAACCAGGAAGAGCGGATTATTTCATTCTAAAGATGATGTAGTTGAAATCAAGTGCCCACTTAAAACTACCATAACTTTGAATTATACAAATGTTTCTCCTCATAAAATCGAAGGTACACAAAATGGTTTGGTTTATGTATTCGATTTACCACCAAAAAAATATTTTCAACTTGGAACTTCTGTTTCGATACCAATGAATATTTATTTATTAGAATCAAACGTTATGATCAGGAAAGTTGAAATTTCCTTGAAAAGTTGCATGAATTTTTATTGTGACCAATCGAATGAAGATTTTGATAAGGAAGAACAAGTTATCTCGCATATTTTACAAGGGAAGAATTTAAAACCAATTTCAGAATATAATGAAAAGAAATTTCATCACATAATAGAATTTTCAACTCCCAACAATGCACTACCAACCTATTCAGGTCAACTTATTAAGATTAGTAATAAACTTTGTATAAGATTTTGCTTCTCTGAGGGAACAGATCGAGATTTTCAAATAGAAGAAAGTGTACAAATAGTTAACATTCATGAAAGATTATTCGCCGATGGTAATTGCACACACTTTCCGGATCAATTTATTCTTGTACCTGAATCGAGTAATAACGATCTTGGGATGGTAACATCAAACGGAAGCGGAGTTAATGGTGATTTAAACCCAAATCTTCATGATTTTGATACGGGAGTGCTAACGTCAAAACAACAAGAAACCATTCGGCAGCTGAAGTTGAATCATGGTTTATTTTTGGACGGAACTAGTGTAGAACCTAGTAAACAGGCTGTTATTTTTGAAGATGGAAGCCTAAATGCAACATTATATAAAGGACATCCTATAGTATACACTAGCATTAACGATCCCACATCTTCTACAAATTTTCTAGCGTTTTACGATCATTATAAAGCAAATTTTAAAAACCAAAAACCACCGATTGATTGCATTAATTATCCAGTTGCTGAATTGACTTATAAAGGTGATTTGTTAGAAGCCTTTTCAAATTACGTAGATGAATCCAAAGAACAATTGCATGATTTATATGGTCACCTTTTTGCAAAAAGAACTTTGCTTGGTGGCAAATTATTCATCACTTATTCTACGTTGTACGATAAAGAAGACATTGAACTTTTAAAATATCTCTTATTTTGGGCATATGATAATGCAAAATATCAAAAAAATAACGAGAATCCATTCGGAAAATTTTCAGACTTAAATTATTTACCAAGGGTAGAAACATCAGTCGGGGAAAAATTAAATACTCTCGACAAATTGGTCGGTTGGATGAATAAGCTATATAGGGAAGAAAAGGTTGAGATAATCTCTTATAACGATCTTATTCCGATCACGCAATTAAGGAACAATACAATGTCCGGAAAAGCATTTGATGAAATAATACCTAAGGTGATTAATTTTAAAAAAAAGTTAAGTTTGACGGATTGGGTCGGCGATTCGGACTACTTCAATCTAACGAGATTTGTAAAAGATTTTCACCTTCTTCACGGTCTTGTAACGAATAAACGTGAAATAAGGATAGGCAAAAGAATTGCAATTAATTTAATCAAAATACCCGAAGTGAGGTTAAACAACAAATCCTATTTTAAAATAATCAAGCCGTCAACGAAATTGGAAGAATTATTAATATCCAATAATATTTTTTCAATTAAAGAAATAAGCGCCTTCCCGTTTATTAAGAAGGGTGATTTTGATTATTTATGTTGTGGAGACTATCCCCATTTAATGATCAAATGTGAACAATATGAAATTCTTATAAATAAGGATCACATTAAACCTTTAGAAGAATTTACCACCGCAATAGACAAAGCACTTGATGATATGAAACCGTATAAAGCTTTACAAGATATCTTTAACGAATATGGTCATTTATTTCCACAAAGAATTGTCTTGGGGAGATCTCTTAAAAATATTTTGTCAATTACACCGTTTAATAACGACACGATTATTTTAATGCCGCCAATTTTCAAAACTTTACGACCAATTCTAGATAATTTAAATATTTCTTACCTGTTAACACAAAAAGGAAATTTTATTGACGTAAATGATTCATTATCGGATTGGATTCAGAATATAAACAATAACAATAAGTTGGAAATTATAGAATATAGTGACATAATTTCTTTATATGAAATTCTTGATTTTAAACAAAAGAAGAAGATCGATATGATTTTAGAGAATAATGATCAGAATAATTTTAAGATCATTATGACTGGAATTGCCACTTTACAGGATTTAGACAATCATAACCTTGAACATCATAAACGTGTAAATCTAGATCAACCATTGGGATGTAATAATTATGAGGTATTTGGATCGATTGTAACCAAAGATAATTTAATGACAAAAGATTTTTCTGTGATATTTAGCTTATATGATGTTAATGGATTTTCTGCCATGATAACAACCTTAAATAATACGACAAATCTTGATGTAACGGAATGTCATATCCTGTGGATGATTATTGGGAATCCTTCAAGCCTATCGATTTTCAGTCCCAAGAATCGAGAATTTCAAGTCAATTGTATTAAAGAATCCATTACATTACATCACGATAATTCTTGTCTTCGTATTCAATCTCCTTGTCAGTTATCTCAGGAATATGTTATCTTTGTTAACGCGAATTATAAATTAACGAATTATAAGCCTAAAAATATCATAAAATTAGTTGGTTGGTCATATAATTGTATTGAATTTCATATATCTGAATCCGTATATAATGAATCAAAGCTCAGTGATTCAAATCCAAGTATAATAATTTCTGATAGTGATTTCGATGAACAACCTCTTCTCAACGAAGATATTCCTATGAACAATGATAATATAACGATAGACTTATGTATTTGTATTTTAAATTCAGACTACAAAAGTTTAAAGATAGATCATGAAGAAAAGGAATATCCTTTAGATTCACTTGCGTATATCTTATCAGAGAAGAATTTTGATAAGAAACTATTATTGGAAACTAACGAAAATAATATTCAAAATATTATCCTACGACCTTTTATAGACGATATTCAAATGATCGTCTCAATAGGTAATAATAATATATCTTCATTTCAATTGGTTTGATATTTAATTAATTTGTTCCATCTCTTTTATTTCTTTAAGATATCGGAACGACTTATTCCGTAAGTAATTGTTTTCGTAAACCTAATTGATCATAGTAATTTATACATTAAGCATTTTACTCTTGATTTAGAGATTTGCTTTTGCAAGTAAAAACAGCAATTATGATATGATAAATGAAAATTCATTTGATACAAATACAGTATTGCTTTATGATGAAAATTATAAGGAAGTTAAGGAATGGGGATTAAATGCCATGGCCGAAAGACCAACAAAAAAAGTGAAAAAGCACAACATGTGTAGTATTGTTGAATACTTTAAATTACATTTGTTCGAAATATCCGAAGAAGATAAACCACCATTACCAAAAGGTTTTGATCATAAAATGGCAATTGTAGATTATTTACGGCAGCTAAGTACGTATAACATACTCTTTTAATGATTATAATGTGTATAATTGTTTTACTGATATTATTTTTAAATCGACATATTTATTATATTTTCGTAGGAAATGTAAGTAATTTTGAGTACGTCAAATTTTAAAAACTTATTTCAAGCTGATTATTTTATTTTAATTTAGTTAATTCAGGACAAATTATCCAAATTTTGTCCTAAAATAGATTTTTTTAGGAATGTTTTAATTATGTTATCGATTCCATTGGATCCTTCATATAAAATAAAAAAAATCATGAAGGATTGCATGTATAAGGCTGGATTAATTAAAGATTTAAATTCAAAAAAATTACAATTTATTACAGAAAGTAAGTTAATTTGATTATTTAACATGTTAATGATATTCCATTTAACGATGTTCAACAATATATTCCCTTATTAATAGTTGAGGCAGCAGCCATATACTGCAAGAAAATATTAGAGAAAAAACTCTTGTTGGAAGAACTCAAAAGTTAGTATTTTACGTAAGATTTATAAAATTTGTATTATTTTCCTAAACTTGTTACTATTACAGATAACTTTTTGGTTGTTAATTGTGGAGGCGGTATAGTTGAATTAACCCTTAGACAATTATCAAATAATCAATTGGCAGAAAAGTCATCAACTTCAAGTAAACATTGTGGATCGATTTATGTGAATAAAGAATTTCTTGCATTTATCGCAAAAAAAGTTGGTCTAGATGCCTTGGAGAACCTTCAAAGCAACCATTATGAACAATTGCAATACATGATTCAACAATTTTGCAAAAATTGTAAAATAAAATTTACTGGAAATAAGGATGATTTTGAACCTTATAAGATGGATCTTGAAGAAACTTGTCCCGCCATCAAAGATTATATTACTGAACCATATAAAGAAGTATTTATGAAAAACGATTGGCTTATAATCCTTACATATGATGATGTTAAAACATTGTTTGAACCGATTATAGATCAAATAATCAAATTAATTCGTGAACAATTATATTCCATAAACATATGTTTTGCTATGGTTTTAGTAGGTGGTTTTAGTCAGTCAGAATATTTGCAAACGTGTATCAAAAAGGAATTTGATCAAACAATTAAGCATATTCTCGTACCCAAACAATTATTTGCAGCGATAGAAGGGGCGCTTGAATATGGATCAAACACGAAAATAATATATTCACGTGTGATTACCATGACTTATGGAATTAGAACGACTTCTTGCGAAGAAGAGCAGAGAAAAAGATTTTTGAGATTAGTACAAAAGGGTACAGATGTGCAAGTAAATCAAGAATTTGAATATGAAATTCGTCCATGTTATAAAAATCAAACAAAATTTTCAGTTGAATTGCATGCTACGACGGCACCAAATGCTATATATTGTGATGAACCTGGTATGAAGCAAATTGGAACGATTGACATAGTAGTCCCGAAATCATGGTCTAATCGATTCATAAATCTTGTATTGTTTTTTGGACAAATCGAAATACACCCTTATGTAAGAAACCGACAAGGGGAAATTTTGCCGGCTAATTTAAATTTATTAGATTTATGAAAGATATTTTTAATTTAATTTCCCGGGTCAATTTTAATATGACCTAAATACCATTTGATCTAGCCAAAATTTATGAATTAAACGAATAAAATTATTTTATGAAGTGGTCTTTTAGACCAAGTATGACAAACATTGTTATTTAATGTTCTAAAATTTTCTGTAAAAATATTTTGAAGCAGAGTGATCCTTCGACTTTTGTAACAGAAACGCGCTTTCTTTTAAATTTATGAGGTCGTTATGAATAAAATTTATTTACTTTTACTCAAATCCTTTGAGGCAATCAATTTTAACTTTACAAGAAAATTTAGGAAACGAAATAAATATTTTTATTACTTTTTAATTTTACATTTAACAATTAACATCAAAATGATTTCTAAATAATTTTTCTAACCTATTTTTAGAAATATTATTACCATTATTGGCGGATTTTTCATACCATTCCATTGCTTTTTCTAAATCTTTTGTCGTACCAATACCAGATTCAAAACAAACAGCGACATTATGTTGAGCGATGTTATCTTCCATCTTAGCGGCCTTTAAATATAGCTCAAGTGCCATCTTTTCATTAACCGAAGTTCCGATACCTTCTAGATAACAATAACCTAACATTCTTATGGCAATAATGTAATCACTCTGAGCACTTAAATTGTAATAGCTAAAAGCCTTATGATAATCTTTTTTAACATGATAAAAGTACCCAAGTTTATATCTTGCGATAGCATGACCATCATTCGCCGCTTGTTGATACCAATAACAAGCCATTTCTTTATTCTTTTCAATTCCAATGCCTTTCTCATAGCACATTCCTAACGCAAACTTACCCGCTGAACTTTGACCTTGTTTAGCACTTTTATCATAATAACCAAATCCTTTATTTTCATCTTTTTTAACCCCAAAACCTTTTTCATAAAAAATTCCTAAATAATATTGAGCGATCGCATGATTTTGCGTTGATGCTTGATGAAAATAATTAGATGCCTTATTGATGTCTAACGTCGTTCCAATCCCCGAAAAATTTAAATATCCTGCGAAAAATATAAAATTTGAATTTGAAAATTCCCTATTTTTAATTAGCCATCCATAAATTTCTTCGATGGTGACGTCATGATCTGTCAAGTAAGCTTCGAGGATAGAACGTCGTTGATCACGAGATTTCCCTTCATTCGTCGTATTAATAAACGATTCCACCAATTCTTCTACCATCTTATTATTTATTTTAGAATTACTTATTAAGGTTTCATTCAAACCATTGCTTGGGCTTGCCTTTGAGCTCAAATTTGTCGTATCTGGCAAATTTCCTTCCATTAAGTAATAATCATTGAAAACGTTGATATCGAATTGATCCAAATTATGAATGAGGTTATATATTTTTGATAGTGAAATCTCATTTGAATCTAAACTAGGTTGTTGTGATGGCTCAACAGGAGAAGGATTAATCGTCACTCCTTCTTTTGAATCAACAATTGTTGAATTTGGTGATGAAATCATTGATTTTAAAGTTTCAACGACTTGTTGAATTGTAGGCCTTTCGTCCATGTCTTTATGCCAACATTCTAAATTAAATTAAATTAAATTAAAATCATTTTAATATGTTTTAAAATTTATCGTCACTTACTTTTATAAAGGTTGGAATAATTTTCAGGTGTACCAACTACAATACTTTCTCTTTTTCCAAGCAAAAGTCTAATCGCCAATACGATACTAATATCTTCCAAACCATCAAAAGGTTTTTTTCCACTAGATAATTCCCACAATAATACACCAACGCTATAAACGTCACTTTTCGCATTTAATGCACCAACAAATCTTTTTGGATCAATGTATGGAAGTATACCGACTACCTTTGATTTACTTCTATTGGTATTACTATTTCCGATACGCTTGCTTAATCCAAAATCTGCTAATTTAATTGAACCATGATGTATAAGGATGTTACTTGAATGTAAATCTCTGTGAACTATTCCTTTATCGTGTAAACATTTTACTGCACTTGATAATTGGAACGCTAACCTGTATTTATCATTCCAATCAAGAGTATGAAAATTCTCTTTCAAATAATTATGAAGTGTACCCCCTTCTGCATATTCTAAAACCAATAAATATTTTTCATCTACAAGAATCAAAATTTTAAAATAATTATTAATTCAATTAATTATAAATATATGAGCATGAGATAACTTTGAATATCTACCTGAATCTTTAGTGATCCCTAAAAGCCGTATTATATTTTCATGAAAATCTACTCTTCGATGTAATTTAAACTATAAACTCATTAGTACGTCATTCATTAAGAAAAAGAAAAAGAAAAAACCTCCGATTTATAAGGTACAAACACACCTCTCTAACAATCTCTTTAACAGTATCTAAATGAAATGATTTTAATGCAACGTATGTATCATTTTCCCACTTCGCTCTATAAACCTTACTGAATCCTCCGCTACCTATCTCTATTTTATTATTAAATCCAATATATTTAAAATAATTAATATCTTCTTTATTTATACTTTGTTCTATCCATTCTATCGATTCTGAATTAGTGGACATATTTTGGAAAAAAATCAAAAATTTGATATTCAAATTTATTAAATGTTGATGATCTGCATAATCATTTAGTCATATGACAATTGTTAACTTGCCTAATTTTGGTAAATCCTTAAGCTAGGCGGATCATCAATATCGCCAACTACAAATACGCAAGGATCGATAAAAATGCTTTTCTGAGAACGAATTTCGAATCACGATGGCGTTTTATAGTTGTTATGCTTCACTCAATGGTCGTTTAATGCAGGAAACTGATTAAACAATGCGTTAAAATTCTGTCATGTTTTGAACTGAATGTACACAACACACGACAAAAGGAGTAATCCTGCTATTTGTTTTAAGATAAATTCAGGACGTTTTCATAGGAATGGACTCACTGTTAGATCCTATCGTTCTGAAAACTTAATTTATATTTTTTTTTAGTTTAATTACACAATTAACAGTTAAATTTCAGACTTTGTGATGACACGAAAAATCAAAAGGAGTGTAACACAGCGACTTTCGCGTTAGCAACTTTCACGTGAATGATGATTCGATTACAAATTAATACCAATTACTTACTCCAAGTAATCGGCATATTATGATTTAATGATAAATTAATGGAATCCTTGACTTAAAATCTTTGATGACAACAAATTAAGTTGATCTGTTATGATTATTTCTGTAAACGTATTTTGGTTATAAAGAATTATACTATTCTTATTAATTATGTTTCTTGTAATAATAATTAATACTATTTATCAATTTGAGATGAAGCTTGCGTTTTTTCGATTTACGTACGTGATTGGTTAGTTTTAATTTTTTTGTCTCGACTCGATAATTTTTTTTCTTTTTTCTTTTTTGAAATCAAAATGCTATGTATTCTATAGTTCTAAAAAGATTGGGAAGGAAATATAACAAGAATAAAAAGATTTCTCGACTTTTCCTATCGTTAATCCTCAATAAAAAGCAACGATATAATTGATCATTAAAATAATGAATTCTGACTTGCAAAAATTATAAATCACGAACTAAAAAAAAAAAATGTGTTTGTTGAATTTAGTTGGATGAAATAAAATATTTTCACTCAATATTTCTATATACGTACAAACATAAATTCGCAGAAGATTACTTACATACATCATCATCAGCAGCAGCAGCAACGGCAACGGCAACCGCAGCAACAAAATAAAGAGGTGCAACAACCATCATTATCAACAGCAGCAGCAGAAACAGCAGCAAAATAAAAAACAATTAAAAACTTCAAATAGAAAAAAATTTCGTTATATGAAAAGAAATTCTTTGAAGAATATCAGTATCGTATAACGCTGTCTAATAGTTCAGGGTACTAATTAAAAAAGATCTTGTGTTTAATTTAATAGTACCAGAGGATACTATGGATACTATTCAAAGAGGAGGATACTATATAAGAGACCGAAAATTGAGATTGGCGTAATATTATAATAAAATGCGAAACGCGAAAATAATATTTTACTCTTTTTTTACAAATTATCTGTAAATTTATCTCTGTTATTACGTTCTATATAACTTTTTTTTACTATCTTTTGATATAAAGAATGGCACCCCATGCAAATAAGAATACAACATGCTAGAGTGGTTTACTCAAAAATTCTAACATCTACTGTATGTTTGATTTCAAGTGAATATACAGTCGACCCTCTCTACAGTCACACCCCTCGGGCGAAAAAAATGATGTTATTGTTATTATAAAATTACTAAATGATAAAGAGAGGTTTTTTTTTAATAATTTTATTAGTAACTTGGGCCAATGTAAGTGTGCTTATAAAGGGGGATGTGGCTATATGGGGTGACTTTAGAGAGGGTCGACTGATCTTGCTTCATAATATGAAAAAGGCAGAAACCCACATTTAAAACAATAAAATTTTTATAGATCACCAACCAAATTGATCTATAGGAGCGGCGTATCATTAATTTCCTTTTCGATATTTAATATACTGTATCTATTTAAATTTCCATGTATATTTTCATTGGGGAAAAAAATTTCCGAGTCCTACTTAACTTTTTTATCAAATTTGTTTTTCATTAAAATTATTCACAGCATGACGTAAGAAGGATTTATTGATAACCTTTATTTATACTTCAATTAACGACATCTTATTATAATCCCATTTTTAAGAGAAACGTGTCATTTTGAATCGTCTTAGTAATTGCTAATCTTATTTTTTTGTCAAACTGTTTCATTGAGAAAAGCATGATGGTCCTAGTCCTTATATGCGGTTATGGAATCCATATGAGAATTACAATAAAAATGGCGAGGCTATTATCACCATGATGATAATTCTTTCTTGGCATCGCTCGTATGTCTGATTTTTTGAAATGCTCATATACATGTATGTTGAAGTAAACAGTGTTGTAAGATCTTACATTATTTGTTATTTTTTCATTCTACTTTCTTTATTTTTGTTTTCAGTTATCCTGAACATGTTGCAAAAGCCTCATATCAAAAAAGAACTTAGTTTTCTTACTGGGATTGGGTAAGTCCATCCACTATTTGTCAAGGAGTTCCATCAATCTTATTTGAAGAGCATACGACTTCTACGGCAAACTGGTAACGAATCAAAATTCGGAATCCTCTTCGTACTTACACTGCCAGTAAATGGAATTTGTATGTGATACTTATAGCCTATCACAGAGACCTTGCAACCATAACGCTTTATACAACACCCGGATATGCAACTATCAGACATCCAAACGAAAATTACCTTCTAGTATAAATTCTAATAATAACCTTGAAATTGTAGCAACTAGCATTTGTAGGCTCATTCTGATCAAAGATTGTTTCATTTCAAATAATAGGGCTGATTAAATGCATTATTCTTCAATCGAAAGATCTGATTTATTATTTCATAATTTTGCTTAAAACAGTGATGGCCAGTGATCCAAATGACATTAAATGACAAATGATTCAAATGACTGGTGCTGTCATTTCAACATTAAATAACAAATGACCTTGGTCATTTAATATTATTTTATGTGATCTCAATAATTCTGGCCAAAATAATTTATGTAATTTAATGTTTCGATGTTCAATAAATATTTCATGTGATATAAATTTGTAATTCTGGCCAGCATATAAAATTTGGCCTGTATCACATTTAAATGACCCAATGACCATATGACCTGGTCATTGTGCCATCACTGGCTTAAAACCGGTCAGAAGCCTTTGACCAACCGATATCGGTCACGTTTATGACCGTTATGACCGTGACCATTAGCATCCCTATTCAGAACATATTTTGAGTACTTTTGCGAAAGAAAATCTTTTTCCATTTTTAATCGAAAGTTGTTCAGCGGTCAAGTACTTCATCAAGATTAATTAATCCTTTTGAAGTTATGAAGTACTTTGTAACGGATTTCGCTTATCCATTCAGTAACTTCGGAAAGTTGGTCAATGTCAATCTCCTAATTAACGGTCCGAAACTACTTGTAGCTAAGTTTTCATCAAGATTGGATCAATACTTGCAGAATTATGTACTATATGTAACAAATTGAATTAAAAATAAAAAATTTTTTAATATATTAAATTTTGGCCAATAAATAATTTTGCGTTAAGAATTACGTTGCATTCAATAAATGCAAATTCCAAATAATTCATTCATTTGATTTACTTAATTAAGTAGGTGCAATATTCTAATAGAGTATTTGTTTTACTTATACTTTCCGTTTACCATCCCTATTCTGAAATCTCTATAAGGAATATGCAGTATATATATATATTTATTTATTTATTAAATTCAGAAATATATCCATAGAAGTATTATTTCTATCATGTAACAATATACCTGATTTCCTTAAATTTATAACAGAAGAATTAGAAAGATTAATTTGTATTGACCAATCAAAACAGAGAAAATTTCAAAATTATGTTACACGGTTAACGTTAACGGTTAATGGTTGTTGATTCATGGGATGATAATGAAAACATTTTAAAAGTTATTGATATAGCGAATTTAAACCTTCTTCGCCGTGCAGCTTCATTTCAACAGATTTTTATTATGTGCTGATAACGCATTAAAGTTTTCTGAATATTATTAATTCATATACTTTTATTAAAAAAAAAAGTAAACGATCATGTTGATCATTATTATCAATCACCTCGGAAACTCAATCGCAACAAACTCCACATATATTAGGTACACAACATTCCATGATTTGTGAACTCGTGAGTTCATTTGATCGCATCATTATATTTTGATTTAATGTATGACGCAGCCGAAGGATGCATTGATTATGAAGGCATACATACGATATGAAAAAAAAATTATAACTTTTCTACAATTCCAAATTGTAGTAATTGTTTTGTTCGTTGGAATAAATATTTTTTGATGGTTTTGTTCGTTGATTACCTTTTTCAAGTCACTGGTGAAGAATATTATTAATATATATAACACAAATGTATAAAGAAATTTCGTAAATTAAAGTAACCGTCAATTTTGAACTTTTTAAACAAAAGGAAGTTTGTGAATTTTTCGGTTATTTACTTGCAAGATTTCTGATTGTTCTATAAAGGAATACGACATGACATGAACCAGAGGTGAGTGTACAAAGATGCCGTTCATGTGGTCATGAATATTGTTTTATCCAATCGGAAAATTTACAACTTGATCTAATATATATAAATTTTTTTTATTCGTTTTTTATTAAAATAATTTATTTCTGATTCATGTTTGAAAAAAAAAAAAAGAAATCATGTATGATCATGAGTGAAGTGGATTACAATAACATCTTTCTCTTTAGAAGAAAATCTAAAAAATTCGAAGCAAAATTTTTCGCCAGATAAAAATAGTCATATGCACAAAATTTAATCAGCAAGTCAGGGCATTTTATTTTCACTAATACATTTGCTTCTGCTATCAGCTGATCCGTCACTTTTTTTTTTGATGTATGCATATGGGCGTTTGTTAATCTATCAACATAAAATATTATTCTAAAATTTTTAATTGGATTATATTGCAAAAAAAGGATTAAGCATGCAAGTATCAGGTGAGTCGGTTTGATTTTTTTTATAGTTTTCGAGTTTGGTCATTTTAGGAGTATGGATTTAGATATTTTTTTAAAAGTTTTTTTTATTATTTATTTTTTAGGGAGGTAGCGGTATTTATGCTTTAAGCCTTCCTAGTTTTAAATTATTTATTTTCTTACATTTTGCTCTGATGTCAATAAAAATTTTCACGTTCACAAGTTTCAAACTAAAATTAACTTTTATTTGTTTCAATAAATGATTGTACTTTTTCCAAAAATCATGAAAAAATAAATCGGTCAATTATCATTTAAGCTATTTACGCTTCAATTTTAAAAATAGTGACAAAAACTGTAAAACAATTTCACCGACATAATGATGTAATCTCAAACGAGTACGGCAATAGAATGTTATTGGTTTTCTTTTTAGAAGTATCATTTAAACAATTAATCTTCCAATTATATTGTTACCATCGAAAATTCTATTATATCAATGAAATTTCAAAAAAAAAAAAAAAAAAGATAACAATCATTTCGAATAATGCTAATTCATAAAAGGTTTTAAATCGGAAAATGTATTCAGTATTTAACAAGTCGAAATGAGTGTTCTTTTGAATTTTTATCTTCCACCTTTCATTTTAATAAAAGATCATAATAAGGATTCGCGATATCCATTACCGAATGTAAAAGAAAGTAAATAAAAATACTGTAAATTATGTTGAAATAACGTATTTCTTCCGCGCCAGTACACTCACCTAGCAAAAATGACCGACCAACAATAATTTTGCGATTAAATACCTCATTTTTAAATAAGTATATTTCG
>CAJVPQ010001055.1:0-20705 GCA_910591825.1 Funneliformis caledonium
TAAACCGCAGTTAGAAATTTCGAGTAGAGACTTGATAACGTGATCACCCTGAGTTGAAGAATTCCACGGTGACAATGTACAAAAATTTTTAAATAATGAATTGTAATATATTTTAAAAATTAGGATCATACAGATTATTAAATTTTATGATATATTAGATCTAATGTCAATCTGATTTTCAAAAAATTTTGATTGATTACTGAATTTTTGAAAATCAGATTAGATCATATTAGAACAAAAATGAATAGAGCTATTAATTTATATTTAAATAATTTTTTAAAAGATCAATTTTTTCTTTATCTATTAATTTTTTCACTTTTGTATGATATGCATTGAAAAAGTTACTTCTAGATCTTCATTTTGTTAATAGTTCTGAAGCTTGTTTTTATAAAAGTTTACTATTAATAATGAAATAACTTTATTATTTTCACAAAATTTTATCAATTCTACATCTTTCTTTTTTTTGTTTTAAAGCTAATTCAAATGTTTTAAAAAATTTATTAAAAATATTATAGTATTTATATAGCATTTTATAAGATTATTTATAAACTCTTTCTTTACATAATAGATATATTTATCATAAATAATTGTTTATTATAATATAATGTTTAATAAGTTAAATTTTTTATCCATTTTTTTTAAATATTTTACAACTGATACTTTTAGTTGATTTCATTTTTCCAAAAATCATCATATAATTATTAATATATTAATAAAAATGCTTTATAAATTTAGCCTATTTAAATTTCAAAATACTATTTAAATTTTTAATTATATCACATATTAAAAGTGACAATAATTCATTTTTTGTTTGAGAAAATATTTAAATTACTTATTTAAATTCATTTATTTTAGGATTTATTAAAGTTTAATAATAAAATTCATTATCTTAAAATTTGAATATTTCAATTTTTTAATAAAATCATTTAAATCAAATTCTTATTTTGATAAATAAAGTTATACAAGTCTTTATAAATCTGAATTATAATTTCTGAAATTTTTTTTTTAGTATTGCTTGAATTATAAAAATATTACATCTAGTATGATAAATAAGATTCTTTTTAAACTTTAATTAGAATTATCTATTTTTCAGATATAAACTTTTTAAAATTTTCAGAAATCATAGAAGGATTATATTCTAAATTTATGAAAATTAGATATTAAAACTTATTATTAAAATTAAGTAAAAATATAAATTTTAAATTGATAATTATAATATTGTATAATGTGATTTCTTTTATTTGAGTCTTTTAAATCTTTATTAGGAAAACCTTTTAAACTATTATTCTTTTACATATATTACCTATAGTATTCTTTTGAATTTTTTTAAGCAAACTTGAAAATCTCATTATTTTGTATATATTTTAATTACTAAAATAAAAATTTTTTTAGAAAAATAAGTATTATCTTCAATAAATTCTATATTAAAAATTTTAGTATTTTAAAAAATCCAAAAAATACTAAATTGTAATTATAAATTTCATTATAATTTTTTTCTATTTTAAAGCAATAAAATTATGTATAAAATAGTGAAAAGAAATATAATAATTGATTTATTATCTATTATAATATAAATGATAATGTGTTATTATATGATATGTAAATATAGATTATATAAAAATTAAGAGAGAGATTTAGAATAAAATTGTAAATTCTTTAATGTAAGTTAAGATTTTTTTTAATATTATTATGATGTCAGAAGATTATACACTAATAATCACATGATCAAAAATTCAAGCATTTTTAAAATCTATCTATACATTGAATAAATAAATTTTTATAATTCAGCTTATATTCTATAAAGTTATCAGTTTAATTTTTTCAAAAATTCCTTATATAAAAAGTTATAGGTATTTAAAATTTATATGTATCTTTGAAATTAAAACAATCACATAAATATTTTATTATATTTGATTGGTTAAAATCAAAATTTAGAGCATGTTAAAATACTTTATTTAATTTTGAAAGTTCTAAAAGTTAAGAATAAAAAAATTTTTAACATTAGTTAACTTAACAACGTAGGATTTACAATTTGCATATATCTAGATAAATGCTAATCTTTTCTACCAGCCTAACTTTAAATATTTTTTTTTAAAATTTTTAGTTTTAAGATGAATTATAAGATACTAAATAACAAAAAACATTGAATGGTTTGAGTCTATTCAATTGAACTAATAATTTATATATTGATAGGTAACAATAGTCATTGAACTATCGTTTATATAAAAAAAATATACATAAAGCATTAGATTTTTATATAGATGATTGTTTAGTGATCATTATAATCTAATGGTATAAATAAACTCAATAATAAAAAAAATTAATACCAATTAGCTTATAAAATAATATTATATTTGATTAATATGTAAATAAAATCATATATTTGCTTTATTAATCATTCACATTGTTTATTAATAATAAATATTTACGCATCTAAGTATTTATCTGTGTTTTATTCTAAAAAGTTATTAATAAGCATTTATCAGATAAAATAAAAACTAACTTTTATACATACATATATTAATACTTATTGAATAACACTCTTATAAAAAAAAATGAGAAGCACATAATTTACTTAGAGAGCATAGTTATTTTATATTTTAGAAGGAGAATATGATTACTTATATACAAAAAGCAACAATTGATATATAAGAGAAAGAATGAAAGGAACAAAAGGAACAGATAGAAGAAGGATTTAAAGTGAGCAATAAAAGGAAATAATATACTAGAACTTTGAGAATAATAGCATGAAGGAAGAAAAAAAAAAGGAACTTGAAAAGAATATAGATAATATGCTATTAGAAAATGAAATATTAACTAATATACAAAATTAAACTTTTATTAGAATAATAATATGAATGTCTTTAGCACAAAGCCTGATACTATCCATTAATAATATAATACAACTATAAAGCCTAATAATATCCATCAATACTAAGACACAATCACCTCTAATGCATGTACAAAGCCCTAAATTATCTTCCAATTCTATAATAAATCTTTAAATATATTTTAAAGGAGTTAATCAAAAATGCTTATTTACAAAATCATCTAAATTAAATATATCTATATATGATTATTTGTGCCTAACAAATATAAGTAAATTCATAAAATTATTGTTAGATAGAGAAGGTAAGATGAATGCTAGAGACAGATTGCTGAAATCATATGAAACAAGGGTGATTATATGTCAAGATGCATTTGAAATTGAGGAGATAATTACATACAAACAGGAGAACTTATTGTTAAATACTAAGAGAAACATATAAAATGTAGAGGTTTTCTTAATGACAAAGATATCTTTGAAGATTATTATATATAGTTACATCAGCAAAAATCTAAATTATGATCTTCTGAACTCCTAAAGGTATATATTAAAGGAACATATATTAAATAAAGCCCAGTTATTGAAAAGATATGCTAAAATTACATGCATTTGTAAGGATATAGTTATAATAAAAGAAAAAAAAAGTGTTTATTATGATAGGCATGAGTGGTCTGATATAGTGACATATAGAGTTAAATAGTTAGAAAGGATGTTTAACTATAAGAAATGTATAAAAGATTTTGATGGTAATATAATGAAAATTATAATAGAGTCCTATCTCAATTAAGAAGAAAGAGAAATAATACAAGTAATACATAATGAATATTATTTCTACATAAATAATAGTCAGTAAAATGTCTAAGATAAAGCTATTTTGTGTTCAAAACACATGGGATATTCCATTATAGTTTCAGCTTTTCTTTGCCTATATCATAGCTTATTATGACTATATGATGAGTAGTTGCAAGTGAACCTGCATATAAAATATAAGGAAGCATTCTTTCTTCATTTTATACAGTCAGATAGATACTGGAAATCTGAACATATATTAGAACAACTTATATAAAGAGTCATACTGATATTTGAAATATTACATCTTAGATGTGTTAGTATTTTTTGTTTTGACTAATCGATGAATTACAATGCCATAGCGGAAGATGTATTAGTTACAGCAAGAATAAACCTAAATCATAAAGGAGAACAATCTAAGATACATAATAGCTGATATATTAATAAGATAGAGGTGTAAGCAATCAATGATATTTCCAGATGATTATCTGGTAGCAAAATAGAGGCCAACCAAAAGGAATTAAATGAATATTTAAAAAACGTAATCTGTAGTCAAAAAAAAAATTCGTTTAATTTGTGAATGATGTTCTGATAAAAATGATGATAATTCAGAAGTTTTAGACTGCTATGCATAACAAATCATATCACAGCAGCCTGAATTTATGAACAACAATCAATGCTAGAGGAGGTAGTCATTAGAGCAGGACATATTTTTGAACTTTATTCTAAGTTTATTACGAATGCAATTTTATAGAGAAATACTGGATTATACTAAGTAAGAAACCAGATGAATATGCAATTACAACTATAAAGACTTACTTCAACAGCTTCTAAGGGTTTTTAACAATATTTTTATAATAAAGATTCGTAAATTCGCTTGTAAATCTTAGAGATATATAAATATTTATAACAAAAGATTAGTAAATAGATCTGCTGAATAGGCTATTACTAAGTATAAGTCTCATTGTTATTTACCTGAAAATATTAAAAAAAAATAGATCTAATGAATAATTAGTATTTATTTTGTATACAATAATTTGATACAAAAATAAAATTTTGATTAATCTACAATTTAAAAGGAAATTTTTTTCTTTTGCATAATTAGTATAACTTACGTAATATTACAATATTATTAGCCAATCAAAATTGAAACAATCCACGTGATTGTCAGATATTACCTTCTGATATTATACTAAGTTTTTTACTTTATATAATTATAAAATATTTATCATACTAAGTCATACCTTTTGTGTTTTCATTTTCATAAATATGTTAGAATTTTAGAATTTTTCAAAATATAAAATTATATTTATTACATTTTATTTATTATATAATTAATTTCTTAATAAAATAATACTAGCTAAAAGTCACATAAAGATGAAAATTTTGGTAGTAATACTAGAATAAATCATAATATATAAGATAATTATATAATTTAAAAAAATAATAATTTTATATACAGAAGGTCTCCAAAAGTTTACGCACACTTTATTTGTATGAATTTTAATAATATTTTTATTAAGTAAGCAAATGATTATCAAATAATAAATATTGTTTCTAGAATAGTAAATTAAACTTTATACTAAGCTGTTTATTATTTGATCAGACCACCATTTTCATCTAAATATATTACCAACATTATAAATATAATAAACATTGCAAACTTCACAAAAATTGTAAACCCATACGATTTGTTTTATACACTCATAATTTGAGACAACTATGTGAATTTTCTTACACTAATTAAAAAAGAATAAATAAACCAAAAAAAACAAAAAAAATTTTTTAACCTTACCTTAAAAAAATGGATAAAGGAAAAGATCTTACTGAGTCCAAAAAAGGCACTATTCTTTATGGACATCAACTTGGCCATTCATGCAGAAAAATTGCAAAAACTGTAGGATGTGGACCCTCTGCAGTTTCAACTTATATAAGAAGGTATAAAGCCACTGGGTCTACTGATACAAAGCCATGTTCTAGGTGACTGTGCCTTTTCACAACTCCAAATCGTAACTAACTTAAATGATTGGTTATAAAGAAAAAAATCATCGCAAATGTACCTGTGAAATGCAAGCTCTTTAGAAAAAGAAGTCAGGGCAGGATGCTTCTACCCCTACTATCTGTCGAACACTTCATATTATTGGATTAAATAATTGTGCAACTAGGCGAAAACCATTCATTTCACCTGAAAACATGGTGAAGTGACTTGCATGGGCACAAGAGCATGCACACTGGACTGTGCAAGACTGGAAAAAGATTCTTTAGACTGATGAATCAACCTTTTCTCAGTTTCAACAATCACATACTAGCTGGGTTTAGCGAGAACCATCTGAGGAATGGTTACCTGCTTGTGTTTTAGCGACAGTAAAGCACAGTCCAAGTTGGATGTTCTGGGGATGTTTTTCTGCACAAGGATTAGAGTCAATTGTCCCTTTAGTTAGTTCTGTAAATGGTGCAGAGCATCTCGAAACTATACGCAAGCATATTATCCCTACTATGAAGTAATTTTTTTCAAATGGGGATGGTATTTTTCAAGAAGACAATGCTCCTTATCACAAAAGCAAAATTGTTGCAGAATTTCATGCAAAAAAAATATCTGAACCCTTAAATGACCTGCTCAAAGTCCCGATCTTAACCCGATCGAAAATCTATAAAACAAAATTAAAAAAATTCTTCAAAGCTAAAAAGTAAAGCCCACTAACCTTTTCTCACTTGAACGACAAGTACGAAAGGCTTGGAAATCAATTACTTCTGAAAAAATTGAAAATTTAGTCGAAAGTATACCTCGATGAATTCAGGCAGTAATAAATGCAAATGGTGGTCTGACCAAGTATTAAACCCTTAATAAAATATATATTTTAATAGTCTAGAAACATTATTTATTATTTGTAAATTGCTTTATTTTTTAATAAAATTTTGAGTTAATTCACACGAAAAAAGTGTGCGTAAACTTTGAAGACCCTCTGTACAATCTTATAAATACTCGTCCAATCATCTTATTGGAATATTCACGTAAAGCACTTACCAAATTAATCAACAGTCGACTGTTAAATATCTTATCCGCCAACAATGTCCTTAGACAGAACAATTTTGTCAGCCTTACTTGCAGAAGCACTTTTAAACCAATCTATATTTTTGATAACATTAGATACAATGCTTCATTTCACTGTAATAACCTTTGGGTCTTATTTCAAGACATGTTGAAAGCTTATGATTGCATTAACATCACTATGTTAATTAGAGTTCTAGGTCATCTGTATATCCCAGAAGCTTTTATTAAATTTTTAATTTCAATCTTCCTTCCTCATTTTAACCAAGTTTTCACCACATACGGTAATACTAATACCTATTTAGTCCTTTTAGAAATTGACCAAGAAGAGATTGTTTCTCCTATTCTATAATGCATATATTATAATCTCTTATTATGTTTTATACAAAATTCACCTATGGCTATACTCAACATATTAATTGGAAAGCCAATATCATGAAATGAGAGATACAAAGTTTTTTAAATCACGTTTCTGCCTTCGCTTATATAGATGATATACTTTAGATGACTGATTTTTGAACTGATCTTCAAAATATAATAACTATTGCAGACTCCTTCTACATCCTAAATAGCATCCAAATCAACTGTGACAAATCTGTATTGATAATCAATGATAAGAACTCTAATCCTGTTAATTTTAAATTTAATAATAAAGATATTTAGCTTCCTCCATTTCATAAAGAGTTTACAAGATATTTAGAAGTATGAATATCCTTTCTTAACAATAACCAATTCGTTATCAACCAAATTCAGGATAAATTCAAGAGAACTATAAATATACTCAACAAGAAAAAGTTGACTACCAAATATATAGTCACAATATTCAATATAGTAATGATCCCTTATATACTATACAAAATCAAATTTACGTTTATTTCTCATTTTACTTGTAATATTCTAATGACATTCTTTAGAATTTTCTTCAAAAAGAAATTAGATCTTTTAAGATTTGTACTAGCATTAGTGATACATTCAACCTTTAGGTACAATCTCGTACACTTTTATGACAAACAAATATAAGTAAAATCATCTGATCTCTTAAAGATGATTAATAACATTTTAATTCTTGGGTTAATATCACACTTACGCAATTTGCAACTTTAATTATTCAAATGGTTACCTTTATTTCCTTTAACCAATTAGCCTTATGATGATACAAAACCCTTCAAAAAATGATGGTCTTGCTTTCTATCTGTCGCAAAACATGATGGTCTTCATTTTCAACAATGTATTGACAAAGACTACAACTTAAGACAAATTGAAGGAGGTTCCACTCCCATTTCACATTTCCTTATCTAAAATTTTACTAGTAAAACATCTTACAATTACGTTTACTATCAATTTTATATATTAACCAACTCTCAATAATGAATGATCTCAATTTGTTCATAGCTTTTAATCTTAATATGATTTATGACTCAGTATTCTATAGTTCTAAATAGTTTAACCAACTGGAAAAATTTTGATCAACGCATCCACTAGACAATTGTCTAATAGATGTTTACCTCATGCATTTTTAATTAAAATGCTAATATAACTATCAAAATTTATAACCTCTTTAACCAATCCAACTTTCATAATCATTTATTCTAATTAATACATGAATTTCATCTTAGGAAAAGTTACCAAAGAGGAAGATATAATCATTAACACATAACACTACCTATTAACTCAGTCAGAATGTAATCGGATACCTATTGCTCCTTATATTAGATGTAATATCTTTAATCACTTTGCTTTTATCCTGTCATTATCAAACTACTGAAGACATACTGTTCTGTATTTAAAGTATTTTACAAACTTCGTGAGGGATTGTGATATAATCTTTCCCACCTTGCACTTCAAGAATTAGCTTTATCAATCTTAACCTCCCTTATCAATATCCAATTAAACCTTTACCTAATTTAACAATTCTCTTCTTTGACTAAACTTCAATCAATAGATTAGATCAACTTAAAATACAGTTTACTAATGCTAACTTTCTTAAATTTTATACAGATAGTTCTCTTATATCCTTAGGATCTTTCTATTGCTAGATAGATATTACATGATTACAGACTGATCAGAATTGATTTTTACTCTCATTTAATGCCACACTTATATCACACTCTCCTCCTCAACATTGGCAGAGATAGTTGCTATTTTCATTGTTATATATACATCACCACATAATGCTAATATTAAAATTTATACTTATTTGCAAGCTACAATCACATCATATAACAAGATCACTAAGCTTTATGAAGTTTCCACTCTCTCAATCCTGCATCAAAAATCTCCTATTTTCATATTTAGATGATTATGTTGCATCTCATAGTCACACACAACATCAGATTAATACTCATCAAGGTCAAAGTCTATGAAAATGATTAATTCAACAATCAAGTCGACCTCTTAGCAAAACAAGTTACTAGTGATACTTTACACATCAATAATAATCATCTGAGACCTAAATATATTTTATGTTATAATAACATATCAATTATTACACCTCCTCGATTATTTATCAAACACTTACAATAAGCCTCTTAGACAAAAGCTTTTCTAACCCTCTCATATTTTGCTAAATATAGCAATTTTCACATTGATTATCAAATATTGTTTTATGTTCTTAATGACTCAGAAATTGATTTTCCGTATTCAGTACAAATACCCTCATTCAATCCTTCATTATTCACAGCAGCTATTGCCTATGATACTCATTGGTCAAATTTTTGGTATGACAGTAATCAGTGATATACATTTTTGATGTCCCAGAGATTTGTTGTCCTAGCTATATATCTCAGCTATATGTTCCAACCTGTCTCATACTATGTTCCAAATGTTCTATCTGTCCCATCTATATCCCATCAGCGTCTTATCAGTGTCCTATCAATGTCTCATGACAACACTGGCAGTAATTATACCCTTCCTTTTAGACATTTGATATCTGTATTTTAGTTTATATTAGTTTTCTTTTTTCTCTAATATATAATTTAGTTTGGTAAAGTGCAAGGTTAGTATTGATAAAGTAGTTTAGTTTACTAGATTAATTTATAGATATTTTTGTATTTTCTGTTTTATTTTATCTTTCTTGTAAATTTATAAGTATTAATAAAGATCATGCGAGACTGCCGCACTTATAAAAAAATTATTTTTGCATATTATTTTAGGTGTAACATCACTCTTCTTCGAGATTTTGCATCACTGCAAAAATATTCAAGGCTTTATCAACTAGTTCATTAAATTGACTTTTAGATATTCTTAAAATTATATTAAGAGTCAAATTTCGTAACCTGTTAATTTGAGAGGTATCTAATACTTTATAAAGATAATAGATTTAAACTAAAGTTAAATAATAATGACAAGTTATTTTTTTAACATAAGTTGCTCATGTAGTCACATTTTTCAAAGTTTTTAAAAATTAGCCCAAATAAAAAACATTAATCAAGAAAAAAATACAATTGTGAATTTGCTTAACTTTAAACATTGCTCTGATAATTGAATTGAATTTTCCTTTGTGTCCATTTTATCAGTATAAGGTGGAAGATATAGTAATATTTTAACTGGTTCAGTTTGCTTAAAGTCATTCAAAAGGAGTTGGTAGAAAGTATTATTTGTTAAGAAAATGTCGAAAGTATCCATTTTTCATTGACTTGTAGGAAGAGATTTTCAGCGACTTTTTATATTTAATTTTACTGTTCAATTATATCTATTGGTTGAGGTAAAGGTCATTAATAATAAAGTTTCAGCCATACGCTATTAATTGGTACTTTCAAAATTTTTCTATCTATCATCCTTAATTTGTAAACTCCATTTTCTAAATCTGCATGAATATAATAAGATCTAGTCTAATAATCGTCTAATTTTCTTTTTCCTTTGATCTTGATTTCATATTTTATTACTAACTGTTCTACTTTAAATTTATAATTTGATTGCAGATTTTTATCATAGCATTTCTTTTATTTTTATTATACTATTATTATCCTATTTTGTATCTTTTTGATATCATTCTTTATTCATCTAGTTATTCATTATACTCTTTATAATAGATCATTTTATATATTATCAGATGATGATTTTACATTTTGTATTTTCACCTGAAATTCGATTAGCAATGTAACATTTCTTCTATAGATTAAATGAAAGATTCACGTCATGTTATTTCATGTTGCTTGATTCTATATGCAAAAAGGGTTGAGGAAATGAATGTGTCCTAATCATCATTATTGTCATTTGCAAATTTAACTAATATTTCACATCATGTTTGATTAAAACGTTCAATAAGTTCATTAGTTTGTGGATGGTATGCAGTTGATAATTTATGCTTTACTCCTAACTTATTGAACAAAGAATTTAACATTTTATTTACAAAATGTGTTCTATGATTAGTAAGAAGTTCCTTAAGGCAACTGTATCTGCAAATGATGTTTTCATAAAAAAAAAAAACAACTGACTTCACTTTTACGTCTGATATTGCTCTTGCTTCTAACCATTTTATTAAGTATTCCATTGCAATAACTATGTATTTATTTCCTTTTTTCATTTTAGGTAAAGGTCTAATAATATCCATCCCAATTCGATTAAAAGGTTGTCTAACTTTAATGAAATGTAGAGGTTCCATTTGCTTATTTTTACCTCATTGCTAGTAGGCATCACATATTTGAATATATTGTTGTACATCCTTATACATTTGGAATTAGTAGTATTTAATTTTTACTCTTCTATAAATTTCTTCAAAGGGAAAATAATCTGCTAAGGATCCTCATGTAAATTATATAGAATGTCATTAACTTCATATTTGCAAACTACTTTGAGAGATCATTGTGATTTTTGTTTATTTTGCTTATATAGTTGACCATTAATTATAATAAAATATTATGCTTTACATTTTATCGCTGCTTGTTGTTTATTGTCAAAATGTATTAACATAGAAAGTTCTGTTAAATATTGAATTAAACCAAAATATGTATCTAAGTCCATATTTCTGTTAAAATCAAAAGCTGTTATCAGAAAGAGGTGTTTGTTAAAGTTTTGTCCCATTTGTTATAAAATAAAATAAATTTTTAGTATTATATTTGACTTAATGTATCTACATTTATATATAATTTTTCTGGATGATTAAGTATTTTCATGTAGTATCTGTTTAAAGTCATAAGCCAACATCCAAGTTTACCAACTGGGTTTTTCATATTTTTGAGATATACTAAAGCAGCATAATCAGTTACCATAACAAATTTTATCTATATAAATAATGGTGAAAGTATTTTATAGATCAAATTATAGCGAGACATTTCAATTCAATAATTGAATAGTTTTGTTCATATTTGTTAAGGGTCCTGCTAGCATAGGCTATTACTTATTCCTTTTTGTCATCTCCTTTTTGAGATAAAATAGCTCTAAAAGCATATGTAGAAGTATTGATATATAAAATATATGGTTTGTCAAGATCTGGATAAGCTAAGATTGGTGAAGAGGTTAAACAATCCTTTAGATTTTCAAATACTTTCTATTAATCAATTGTCCAATGGTAAGAAACACTCTTTTTTAAAAGTTTATTCAGAGATTCGATAATGGTAGAGAATCCTTTTATTAAATTTTTTGTAGTATAAAGCAAGTGCAATGAATCCTCTTAATTGGGTTAAGTCCTTTGGAATGAAAAATCCTCTAATTGTAATAACTTTTCAGAATCAGTTTATATACCTTCACGTCCAATTACATATTTTAGAACAGAAAGCTTCTTCTCAAAAAAAAAGCATTTTTCAGAATTTAATTTTAATCCAGATTCTCGCAGACGTAGAAAAACTTGTTCTAAATGAAGAAGATGTTCATCAAACATTTTAAATTTAATATTAATATCATTTATGTATACTACTACATTTTGCCAAGAATATCTCTCAAAACTGTATCCATTAATCTTTGAAAGATTGCAGAAGCGTTACATAGGTCAAAGGGCATAACTGTGAACTTAAAAGTTCTAAATCTTGTAATGAAGGTTATTTTCTCCTGATCTTTTTCTTCTATTTCTACTTGTCAGAATCCACTTGACAGGTCCAAAAATATGAATTATTGAGAACCTGTTAATGTATCTAACATATCATTGATTCTTGAAAGAGAATAATTGTCTTTTTTAGTCACACTATTTAACTTTCTGTAATCTACACATAAAAGCTTTTTATCATTTTTCTATTTCATAACAACTACTGAAGATATCTATTGACTTTTAAACAGTTGGATCAATCCTAATCTTAATAGCCTTGGAATTTTCTGTTTAATGAATTCTTAGTTTTGAAATAAGGTTCTGTAGAATCTTTGCTTAATTAAAGAAGCATTACCCATGTTAATATTATGTTTTATCATAGAGGTTTTTCTAAACTGATTTTTCTTTCAAATGAAAAGATCTTTGTATTGCTTTATAAAATCTTTAAATTTTTCCTGTTGCTCATTTGTAAGTTTATCAATATGATAGTTTTCTTCGTTAAGTTCCTTATATTAATAATAAGATTCTTTGACATTACTTTTTCTTTTGCATTTTCTTTTAACTCAGAATAAATTAGATTCACTTCTTCTTCTAGAATTTCCTCAGAGTAACAAAATAATTCATCCTGTTTCTCTTCTTCTATTTCATATTCTTCGTCAGTTTTATTTACTTCAGACTTCTCATTATCCTCTCTGATTTTCTCAATATATTAACGTAGCAAAGTTCTATGTTCAACTGGAATATATATTTCTTTTCCTTTTTAGTGAATCGTCATGAGTTTATTTCAATAACTTATTTCAGCATGAGTCTTTTCCAGCCAATTATTTCCAATTATTGCATCATAAGTATTTGATTCAGTCATAATAGCATCAAAAGGAATAATCTGTCCATTATTCGTAGTGGTAAATCAAGTGTCATACTGACTAGCTTTCAACACTCACTATTAACATTTACCATGACTGTTCCAAATGCTTTGTCCACTTCTCTTCCCAATCATCTTAAGAATTTTAAGAAAATAATGCATCCTGAAGAATCAGAGTTGACTATCAAAGCAAATTCCTTGTTATTAATTATTACTTGACAATACAAAGCAGTTGATTTTTAATTTATAACGTTGTGCATTTCCTGTAATGTAAGATATTTCTCATCTTCTCTAGTTATTTTTTCAGCTTTCACATCTATAGGTGTAGCTCCTAAAGGTCTGGCAGTTGCGTTTTCCTCCTGATTATTATTTTTCTGAGTAGCTGATCCTTTTTCTTTATTGGATTTGCAAATAATTTGTTTCCTTAATGATCTCATTATACTTTGAGTGAACTTAGAGTAGCTGCAAGCAATTGACCGATAGAAATATTGGCAAGTTGATCAAAAAGGTCTTATGTAATATAAGGGTTTATTATGTTAATAATAGGTGATTGTGCTGGAGGTTTCTCTTTCACTTTTGATTTTTGTTGAACTCTTTTTTTTGCTAAGTGTTTTACTTTTGTTCTATTTCTCTAATTAATTCTTTTTCATTATTATCAGCTCGACTTCGCTTATTGGTATAGATTTCAAAGATAGAAAGATTTGAGAGACTTTTAAATAGTTTTGTATCTTCACTCTCGAGAGGTACACCATTTAATTTAAATGCTGATTTTGGTCATTGTTATTTTCTTGTTTTAATAGCTGAATTAATAATTGCATAGCTTGCTATACATTTATGGTATTATTATTTTGATTGATATTATTATTTGCAGAAATATTATTAGCTACATTTGCTACAATAGTATTTATTGAATTCAAGTTATTTTGCAATGATGGATTGTTGACAGCTATATTGTTAATTGGATTGTTTAAATTATTTACTACTCTTATTAGGCAAGTTCATTAAATATGTTCAGGTTGTTTACAATCAAAGTATACAATAGGTCCTGATTGATTACTTCGTAAAAGTCGATTCTGCTAATTATTGTTTTGCTGCTGATTGTTTTATTATTAATAATTATGTTGCTGATAATTATTTTGTCGATAACCTGAATTGTATTTTCATCTTCCAACATTCATTTGTTATATTTGCTAAGACAGATTAGCAATGGCAGCATTCAAAGCATTGAGCTGTTCTGTATTTCATGATAGATTAGCATATTTATTCATGTATGCCTCAACCATATTGGTATTCTTATAGGTAAGCTTTATATTATTTAGCTCGATTGAATGCATCATTCCAAGTTTAATCATTAAAAGGTTTTACTAACAAGTGCAATTCAGGTACTAATCTACTGATAAGTTGTCTAGTTTTCATTACATCAAGATATTGAAAGGCTTGTGTTTCTATTCTTCAATATAATTCCAATAAAGCACAAGCATAATCGTCCACAGATTCATCAGGTTGTTGTGACATCTTTCTAATTCAGTATTTCAGATTTCCATTAACGTTTGAGACTTAAAAGTGGCAGAAAAGTTTTAGATAAAATTAGTATTATTGTTGTTTCCTATTCATGCAACAATACGATTGTTGTTTTTATTATTCAAAGCTTGGTTAGCAATCTATCAAATGAATGCTGAGTTCTTTTGGTAGGCTGAAACAACTTCAATAATTCTGTTATCATTGATACCATTTGCATTATAGGTACATTGTTAAGCCTAAACACTTGTTATTAAAATAACAAATCTTATTTGCTAATAGGGAGTTTAAGTTATAAACTATGAAAGAAATAAATACGAATTTATTTAAGTTGAAGTAAAGCTCCGCATAAGCTGGCTTGGCTTGGATTGCCACTGGCTCAAGCCGAACCACTTTTTTTTCGGCTCAGCTCGGCTCAGATCATGAAGATCAATTGATAAACCAAGCCAAGCCGGCTTGCAAGCCGGCTCGTTCGGCTTGCATTTATATTTAGAAATGAAAAACTATCGAGAGAAACGTTTCTTATCAAGAGATGCGTTTCCAGAATGATTTTCTTTGAGAGGAATGTTTCTGGAGCATTTTCCATTAAGGAATTTACTTCTGGAGCATTTTCTTTAAAAGAATTCGCTTTCAGAGTGATTTCCTTGAAGGATTTCATTTCTGGAGTGATTTTCTTGAAGGATTTGCTTCCGGAGTGTTTTCCATAAAGGATTTCACTTCCAGAGCGTTTTCTATAAAGGATTTTACTTTCAGAGCATTTTCCATAAAGGATTTCGCTTCCGAAGTGTTTTCCATTAAGGAATTCACTCTGGAAGCGAATTCTTCTAAAGAAAACGCTTCAGAAGCGAATTCTTTTAAGAAAACGCTCTGGAAGTGAATTCTTTTAAAAAAAACACTCCGGATGCATTTTTCTTCAAAGAAAAACATCACCAGGTTTGTTTTTCTTCAAAGGAAACGTCACTGGATTCATTTTCTTCAAAGAAAACGTCACTGGGACCATTTTTCTTTAAGTAAACGCCATCAGAGCAGCTTTCTTCGAAGAAAAACTGCCTTTGGATTTATTTTCTTCAAAGAAAAAAATACAAGCCAACGAGATAAGCTGTGGCATGAGCCAAGCCATAGCACAAGCCGGCTTGTCTGGCTCACGGCTCGTTTTATGGTGGCTCGAGCCGAGCCTAAATGAGCCAGCTCATTTGGCTTACAAGCGGCTCGGCTTATGCAGAGCTTTAAGTTGAAGATTCAGGTCATCTTTATTGATTTATATTTTAAAGAAATAGTTTTGATATTATTAAGATTATACTTTATTAATTGTATGATAAAAAACTTATTAGTTTATCAAGGTGACAATATAGGATATTTATATAAAATACAATTATAAGAAAGAGATAATAAATATAATAATGAAAGTAAATATAATTATGAAAATAAATATAGTAAATAAAATAATGATAAATGTAATAATAAAGAAAATAAAAATCACAACGATAACTATGATAGCAGTGAAATTAGTAAAAATGATGATTATAATTTTCCTAGTGATTATTGGTAGCATTAACTGGCATAGTTATTTAATGACACAAATGAATTATCACTAACAACTTCTTCTTTTAACATCTGAGCTTTTGCGATGGTACTAGCTTTCTGTACAAGCTGTTAATATTGCTCATAATTAATACGAGAGAGCATCCCTATAATTGTATGCTTAGTTCAAGCAATTTGGTCTATTCCAATTAATTCATATAGATAATATACTTGTGAGACTACTTTTCAGTAATATGGTGAGAGAAGGTTCATACATTGAGTTCTTTCAATTAGTGATTCAGTTTTAGTCTCAATAGATTTTCCCATATGCCAGAGGATTATTAATATTTCAACTCGATTTCTTAAGCATTTTGCTCTTTTAAGCTATCAAAGTAGAGATTTCACTTGTTGTAATGCAGTATCATTGTGTTAATAAAAAGAAAATAAGATATCTGAATAAAGTGGTTCGGTTTGTTGTAAGTCTGCTAAAATTTAATTATATAGATCCATTTTAATTTTAAAAAAAAAGGGTGAAGTTCAATCAATATTCACTCTATTTATATAGATTTTTAATAAACTTCCATTTACAAGGGTTTTAAGGACTTTCCCGTTTAATTCCCTAATCTTGTAAATTCTATTCCTAATTATATAGTACCAGAAGTCTATACTCAACAATTATGTGACTTTGTTTCAAAATTTCCATTGCTCACGTGATATAAGATCGGTCAATAAAAACCTAAGAATTTTGTACTATACATACGCGTTTATATTTTATAATTGATCATTGCAAAAAAAATACAATACTGCTTAGAAATTGTATTATAAAAGCAGCTAAGTGATGTTTATTCATTTATTATTTATTTATTACCATATTTAACTAATCCATTATTCTTTCAATATTTTCAGGTAAGCGACGATGGGATTTATATTTATTAACAGCCCATTCAGTGGTCCTACCTCTAATCCTTTATTATATGTGTCTATATACCTCTATGACTTTCATGTGAACTTACGGATGGTCATTACAGAAATGCTAATAAGAACTTCTGAAACTTGTATTAATAAATCGGCAAAATTATAACTGCATATCCATCTTGTTTCTCATTTCGCAAAACCCCAGTATCATTTTATAAAGTTACACTCACAATGGAACTTTGGATATCATTCGAATATATGATTCACTTCAATTATTACTTCTTCTAATATTGATTTTGTTCACAAAAATCAGGTTGTAACGATATGATTCTCCTTGCACAACAATCAGACCTTTTTAGATCAACATCATCTTGTTTTTCAGAACATTGCTCACACATTAAACGAATACCCTTATCTGGCCAAAGGTTACATTCCTTAAGTACTTACTTGATACCCTTTGGCTTCCCTTTTAATTTATAATTTTTGGGAAATATTATTGAATATATATACTTTTGTCTATTTTTATCAATATACCAACCATTACGCATCTTAGGTTGTGCTCCTCTGGGCTTAGATTCATTCTCGTTGTGATAAGTGTATCAGCTGCCATTGCATTGTGATTTGTAGATTGGTCAAAGCAAAAAACTCCAATATAACCAAAGTGTAATATTTCAAATATTGGAATTGCTTGATGTATGAGCTATTTTTTTTTTAACAAAAATATTAATTTATTTTTTTATAATAACTCTAATATTAGGTTATGTACCTGATCCAGCATATGTTCTGAATTCCAATATCCATCTGTTTGTATAGAACGAAAAACTAAAGCTTTTTTATTTTTGATGTGTGGATTTGCTTGTAATTGTTCATCAGATAATCATAACAATCCATGACATGGACAAAGAAAGGCCGAAACTATGATAGAATGACCTTGGTATTTTGAGCGTAAGATATCCTCATCTTCTCTCATCCAGATTCTCCGTTGTCCATCATTTGCATAAAAATAGCATTCGTCATGTATCACTTAGACTATTTTTTTTTCTCCCAGATTAAGCTGAGGTTCTATAATAATATTCATCAATCACCATCAAAATCTTTCATTAATTTCTGATATTCAAACATCCTTTTTAACCATTCCTTTCTATACATCACTACGTCTAATTGTTCATACCCATCATAATATATTTCTTTCTTTCTTTCATCATATTTATATCCTCACAAATGCATGTAGTTTCAATAGGTTTTTTCGGAAATTGTGTCTTTCTTAATGTAGCCTGTTAACTTTGAAAATACTGTTCCTTCAATATATATTTTCAGGTTTCTGAGGGTACGGGACTCTGGATTTTGCTATTGTAACCATGCTTGGCAATCTTCCTTAAAATCTTTATCATTTAACAAACTTTCCAATTTTGCACGTTTCCCTTGATGATAGACAAGAAGTTCTCCTGTCTTTATAAAATAGGCTCCCCATTTTCGTATATACCTCGCAACATAATCATCTTTATTCCACATAGTTTGTGCAATTTGATTACTGGCATCCATCTTATCACAACCATCCAATAATAACTGCATATATCTACATATACTTAAATATTATAGATGGTCATAGATATAAACATTTTTATTTATTTTTGCAAATTTCGTTATTGAACACTGCTGATTTATTTTATTTAAGCATATTTGTAGATCTCTTGTGATTTCTTTAGTAACTAAAGAAGGATTTTGAAAAGATAAAGATGGAAATGGAATTTTTGATTGTAATAATTGCAATGATTTTGGTAAGAAGATATTAGTTGATGCTTTAATACTTAAAAATAATGTATCAAGAGTCTTCATTTCCTTTGTATCATGCTCTAATTCTTCCTTCTTTTTTTTCTTTCTCCAAGTTGTAGTTCTTGAAGTTCTATTATATGCTGCTCTAATATTACTTGCAGCATTCTCATGCCAATGAAGAACTTCAGAAATAAGTTTTTTTCCTATTTTCTCAAATTCATTTAAATCTTCTTTCATCCAATCATTAATATCTTTTTCTATCCAATCTTCAATAACTTCATTCTTTATCCATTCTTTATTTTTCACAGCCTCAGTCTCAGTTTTTGCTTGACTCTTAGATATGTAATGTCCTTTTTTTCTTGGTATTTTACTAACTTGCTTTGCCTTTTTGTTTTATGTGGTATTTTTAAGAGTGATACAAAATAAAAATTTTCTCATACACATGTGATAACCTAATAAATTTCTTATGATTACTCGCTTTTCTCGTGAAAGATTAGTTATTATAATTCAGGCCAGTACTAAATTTTTATAATTTCAGCTGAAATTATGAAAATCATTGGCCAATAAAATTGCATTCACGTGATATGATTCATTTAAAATTTGAGATTATCATATGAAAATTACCTAACTTTAAATGCTTATAATTTTTTATGTAAACATTTTTTTAAAAAACTAATTAGTAATTTAATAGCATTTATCTTAAAGAATAAAATTATTGGTTTATTTTTCTTAAATTTTTTTTTTTAAAAAATTTGAAAGTTTTTTAAATGTTACATTTTTATTGTCTAGTATAGACTTTTAACACCATATTAAAAATATTATTTAATATTAAAAAATTCATTTGAATACTTAAAATAAAGTATTAAAATCATTTTTTAAAAAGAATTATTTATTTTGAATTTCAAAACTTGAAATGTTAAGAAAGAAAAAAAATTTTTTATTTTATTTTTTTTTTAGTTTATGGTAGATTATCTCACTAGTTGAAATAGTCTAAATCGGCTATAAATCGAATAGCTGATTTTAGGCTGATTTTGATAATATTTACGGCCGATTTGCCATATTTTCTGATCAGCACAAATAGATGCTAATAAACGCTGATCAACCCAATTGGACATGGTCATTCGACATCAATTCAAAACTTAAATTCAATCATAAATTAGCCTAAAACTAGCCTCAATTCGGCAATAATTTAGATGTCAATAGACGCTGATCGATTTCAATCAGATATAGCCATTCGGATTAAATTCAACCATAAATCAGCCTAAAATTGACCTTCATTCAGCATTAATTCAAAACTTAAATAACATAAATCAGCTTAAAATTGACCTCAATATAGCATCATTTGACATCAATTCAGAACTTAAATAATCATAAATCAGCCTAAAATTGATCTCAATTCAGCATCATTCAGCATTAATTCAGAATTTAAATAACCATAAATTAGCCTAAAATTGGCCTCAATTTGGTATCAATTCAGTCAAATAAGCATATA
>CAJVPQ010001056.1:0-20693 GCA_910591825.1 Funneliformis caledonium
GTGTGAAAAACTTTATTTATAATTAAACGCGACGACGCGTTATAAAAATTCTTTACATCTTGGATATAAAAAAAAAAGATCGAAAGTTTATGAACATCACTAAATTTAACCACCAATTAAAATAATACACGTGACATTTTTAGTTTCGCCATGTTTCGGACGTTTCGCCAGATTTCGGAAATTACGCCAGGTTTCGAAAGTTTCGGAATAGCCGAAACTGAAACCTAAAATAGGCGAAATGTTTCGCCAATCACAAAGAAGTTTCGCCCAAAACATTAGTAGTAATTAGAAAAATAAAAATAAATTAGTAAAATAGATTATTTATATGAATCTATATTCAATTTTTTAATAATAATTTTAAAAAAAATTTTTAAACTCAATTGATTTATTAGTATCTATTAAATTGTAATAATTCACAAACAAATTTGCCTGCTTATTTACTATAAATTTTTTCTGATTTACATTTATAAAAAATTAATTTTTTTAAAATTAATTTATTTTTTAATTATATAATAAAAAATATAAAGTTTCTTATAAATTAAAAATTTGTAATTTTTACAATAAATTTTAATAAACTTATTTTTAGTAATATTAATCATAATAGAATATTATAAAATTTATCACGAAAAATAATTTTAATTATTATAATTTTATAATTTATTAAGAAATTTTATAACTTTATTAGTAAGTGATTTAATTAGTTTGCAAACATGAATTATTAAAAAAATTTTTTTAAAAAATTATTATAATAAATCTTTTAATACTTAATTTAAAATTAAATTATTTAAAAAATTTCTTAATAATTTAAAACTATATTTTTTATAAAATTATTATATTATTAAATTAATATTTAATATTTTATTAAAAAATTAATACTTTTTTTAGTTTGTTTGTTAGCATAATACAGTCAACTTTTGTTATAATAAACTCTATGTTCTAGATTTCAACTTTGCTATAAGGTTATAGTGAAGATTTTAAGAGATTTGATAGGTCAATTCGTTATAACAAGAGTATTTTTACTATATTTGTTCAAAAAATTTGTTATATCAAGAGTTCACTATATTAAGAGTTGATTGTATAGGTTAAAATTAATTAACAATTAAAATTTACTATATGTATACTTCTCTAAAAAAAATAATTAGAAACTCAAAAATTATAATAATAATTAAAATATACAACTCTCTTTCTTTTTTTTATAATATAATCTTATTGAAATATTTTATTTATATAATAATTTATTAAAACTAATACTAAAAAATAATCTTAATAAAAATATATTTTTTAATATTAAAAATTCTTAAAATTCTTTAAATAATTATTATGAAAATAAAGCAAATGAAAATAAGAAAAAATATAAATAATAATTACTGTAAAATAATAAAATAAAAAAAAAACTAAAATATAAATAAAAAATTATATATCATATTTACTATTTTAATAAATATTAATAAGTGGATAATATTTTTGCAAATATTCTTTAATAAATAGATTTATGGTTTAAAAATTTCTTAAAAGACAAATTATTTAAAAAGGTATTTAATTTAATCAAAGATTTCAAAATAATTAGAATAAATAATATCATTAATATACAGTAGTATACTAATAATATTTATTTTAATTATTTTAAAGCTGATGATCTTCAGTTATCAAATAACATTTAAAAAAATTAGAAATACAAATTATATAATAATGATATTAATTAATTTAATAGTTTTTAAATTATAAGATAAATTTTTTGAGCTAGTAAATCAAAAATACACAATATGAATTTAAGAAATAAAATATTAATTTGAAAATAACTAATGCCAAAAAGAATATTTAAAAATAAAATATATTAATTTTGTTAATAGACTGTAAAATATATTTTTAACATAAATAATGATTAAAATATTTTAAAATAGATAAAAAATGTAAAATCTAAATTCAAAAAATAATTAAAGAAATAAAATTTATCATAAAAAAAAACTTTTTTAAGAAATATATAATAAAACAAATATACATTCTAATTGTAAATAGTAAATTATTAAATTAACATTTGAAAAATATTTTTTAACATAAAAAATATTATAAGGATTTAATTTACATAATTTAAAACTTTAAAGTTAATTATGTAATAATTTTTCTGATTACATTTAGATATTGAAGATATTATAATAAATAGATTTTAATTTATAAATTATTTTATATAATTTTAATTTTTTAGTATAACTTTATATAAGTTTTATATTATAATTCTTATATAATAAAAACTTAATTATAAATATCATTAATTAATAAATATAATAATAAAAATATAAAATAATACTTAATGATCTATCTATAAAAGAAAATCTAACATAATTATATAAATTATATTTTATATATAAATATTATAATGCTTATATTATATTTATTTATTTATAAAGATTAGTAATATTATAATTAGATGTTTTAAATAGATTATAATTCTTATAAATTATAAAATAATTTATTTGTATTTATTCTTTTATTATTACTTTTATAATTATTAACTTAAATATTACAATTAATATCATCTAAACAAATTTCTAAGTTTGAAAAGTTATTTAATTATTTATAAATTTATAATTTAAAATCAAATTAAATATTAAATATATTATTTATAATGTATATAAGTAGGATTATTATTTTACATTATAAAAGAATAATAACTACTTTAATTATAAATAATATAACTGTTAACTAATAATAATAAAGTAAACTAGTATAGTACTATTAAAATATTTTACTAATACAAATAATTAAAATATCATAAATCTTGATTAATACAAATTAGGGTTTCCGTCAAATATTTGAAAGTTTTTTAAAAATATATAGTAGGTAATATCCAAAATATGATTTGCCAATTCCCGGATTACCGGTGATTCGTATTCTTATAGTACTATCAAGGACGACAGTTGCCAGATCATGGTAATAATTTCGGACAAACAGAGCTGAAGGTCCGTCTGGTTCTCCTAACATATAGACGCCATTAGGCAGCTTGACAAACAAATCCTCTTTATACATTGCTATACTCTCTATTGCCATCCAATATTCAATCAGAAGTATATCCTGGATCTTTTCATTACTAGGAAACCCTGTATAATAAAATTAATTGATGATAAAGAAGATATATTATTAGTTTATATATCACAGTACCGAAAGCAATTGTGCGACTATTAAAAAAATAAAGCCAAGGCATTGACTAATCTATTACGACTCACTTACCGGCAACGGGTTGTCCTACGTAACGCGATTGTGTATTTTGGGCAGATTTGACGATAAGTAGCAGAAAGAAAAGCACAAGATTAAGTAAGTATTCGGTTATATAACAGACAGGCAAATCATAACAACGCACCAGAAACAGACTTCTTCGATAGTCCTTTCAAGAATACAAGCTTAGCGTTATTTGTCTTGCAGAGATTAAGTAATTTTTCTACGTAAGCTAATTTAGTATTCTTGTCAGTAAGATATACGTATAAATTGCCTCCTCCTCCTCACTTAATTTATTAGGCTCTTCGGAGAGACTTTGAAGAATAGCAACAATATTATCGAGCGACATGTTATAGATTTTTGCGTAAAAATTTTGCAGATTGATAACTGATCGGTTTTCAAAGTCACATGATACTGATCGAGACGGTTTTTTTGCAAAGAAAAAAATTTAATGCAAATGTCCTGAAATGGACGAAACTTTATTGATAATTTTTTAGAAATAACCATTTTAAATTATAATATACAATTATTAAATACTAGAATATAAATATTACATTAAACAGCTATGATTAATATTAATAAAATAATTAATACGATGATTAAAATCACAATACAACAATTTGATTTTGATTCTATTCAAAAGAAAAACAATTATTAATAATACAAAATAATAAATTAAACAATAAACAATATAATAAATGAGTCAAACCTTCATTATGTTTAATAATATAAGCTACTTTCCTCATAGCTTTGTCCAATCTTCCTTGAGTTCTATCAACTTGATCTCCAAATTCATCCAACAATCTAAAAATTAGATATAAAAAAATTACTAGGAAATCACTCAAATAAATCATTTTTTTTTTTTTAAAAAAAAAAAAAATTTCACACATATTTTGATCCTCTAATTCAGTTCCCATCGTTGTAGCAATTTCATGAATATTTCTGGCAGTTCCATATAATGATTCTAATTGATCATCTTGTTCTCTTAGCAAAATCTATTAATAAATAAAATAATTAATGCGAATCAAGCTTCCTTTAATTTCTTTGAGATAAATTATATTTAATTTACGGTTTGTTGTAAAGATTCATTTTCTATGAATTTAGTATTATCCATTTCTATAACTTCTTCATATCTTGATTTTGATCTAACTTGCTCGAATAATTTTGTTGATTTATGTCCATCAATTAATTCCTATATTAGAGAAATTTTTTTTTTTAAAAAAAAAATTAAAAGAAAAAATAAATTAAATGGGAAAAATGCTTCTCTTTAGGACATACTTGATGACGATTATTTTCCAAGGATCTTCGAATCTCCTATATTGAACATAATGAAATAAGCTTTTCGAAAATAATTGCTATAAAAATATAAAAAAGAGTAACATAAATTATACCTGTAATCGCAACCTTGTTTGTTCAACAAATTCACGACGTGATTCTATTTCACGTTTTGTTAAACTAAATTTATCAGGGTGATTTTCAACAACTCGTATCTACATCATTAATAAATGCACATGTTAAGGATTAATACAATAAAAAGGATGAACAATTGTAAATCTAATTATTTTTCTCAAAGAAAAGGATATTTATTGTTTCTTCGACAGCATCCAGATCAGTTGTTATATCTTGTAAGGTTGATTTTAATTCTTCTTCTGTTCTTCGTAATTCTTCATTATTCCTAGATGAAACTGTACTAAAGATACGATTCCAGCTTTCGAATAAGGTTGTTACCGTCGTGAAATTTTGTTCTATTTCTCTACAATGCGTTTAATGCGTTTAAAACAAATTCTTAATTCCTTTTTTTCAAATCAATTATAAACCCTAATAAAGAAATTACTGAAATTTTATTATACTCTTTAACAGTAAAAAATGGATCGTCTGACATTTTTGAAATCTTCCTTTCTTGGGCTTTTTCTTGGCTTAGGATTTTAAAAAAAAAAAAATAAAAAAAAATTGATCGTCGAAATTTTTTATTTATAATGGACTACCTTGTGCAACATAAGTAAACTCGATAAAGCATCTCTCAAAGCAGATAACATCATTAATGATGATCCATTGGAATGTCAGATAAGGACGCATGGGACATTCGAAAATGATTGATTTGGGACCCAACTATAATATCATATGCATGTCAAGGAAGTGATAAAAATAGATTTGATAAGTTATTGTTTGTTAAATCCATTTCTAGAAGTTATATTAGCTAATTGAATTATGTCTGTACGAGGCCAAAATACCTAATGTACTCATTTAATTTTTCTTTTAGTATGTAAATCATCACGATTAAAATAAAATTCACCGGTTGACATTTTTTTGGATGATCGATTGGGCAACGAACAAAATAAAAGAACGGAGTAAATCTACAACAAATTAAGTGTTTATATAAATTATCAAAAAGGTTAACAAATATTTATTGGCGCCACTAAAGGAACGAAATTAGAAACGATTCACTATAAAATTGTCATGTTCTTTTTACCGTTCTGCCCGTACTATATATGAAAAAAAAAAAACCTTTAAAAAACTATAAAATTGGATAATCTTGATTAAATGGATTGGTGCACTTTTAGTTATAAAAAAATACCCATATATATTACCAATAATTCCTTTCAACAGCAAAAAAAAAAAAAAAGAGAAAGAAAAAAACGAGTTTCTCGTTTTTTTTTTTGAAACGATCTTTTTTGATTTTGGTTGCTTTGTTAATATAAACATTTACGCAGAATATAAATATTAGATAGAAATATAAGCATGGCAATACGAATAAAGAATACACGTCTATGTTCATCTTTTTTTGTGATGTTTCTTTTATTAAATGTCATTTTGTATTTATATTATGATAATGATATGTCAGAAAAGTTAACAGAGTTCACTGAGCAGTGTGATGTGAGTATATATATGCCTTAAACGATGAAATGCATCTTGAAAATTAAAAAAAAAATAAAAATAAATTAATTTTCATTTTTTTTTTTTTTACTATAGGATCTAGATGATTTTAATGATAATGATAATGTAATTATTAAAAACTATGAATTTGACTTGGATGAAAAATTTACCGATATACAGGAAACGAAATATTCACCATCAAATGAACATGAGGAAGCAATCAATCGAAAATTTTGTGGAAAATCCGAATGCAAATTTTTATTTACGTATCTTCAACCGGAACAAGAAACGAAAGCTAATATGCATTTTAGGTCATTTGTAAAACTTGCAAAAGCTCTCAATCGTACGATGGTCTTGACCAATGTCGGAAATTCTAGAATTAATGCATGTCAAAAGTTCACATTTGGATTCTATTATAATGTTAAAGCTTTACAAAAGATGTTTCCGGACGTAAAATTTATCACACAAAAAGATTTTCAATGTTGGTCGAAAAAGAGAAGAATCAAACCAAACACGGAACACGTAAAAATTTTACCTGGTGGAAAAATTCAATCCATGAAATTGGTTACACCTTATCCCGATTTACTTAAAACGAAAAGTTGCCTTAATCGATTCGGATTTAAGATGGATGATCAAACCGTTTTTAAACAATTCTATACTGGTCAAAAAAGTCTAGAATCAATTAAAAAACAAACAAAATTCTCCGAATTTCTTATAAATAATCTCAAAACGGACGTCGAGATATTGTTAACTACACATTTAGTGTATTACCCATTATTTTCAAATATCTCAAAACCCATACCATACAGTAATCATAACTTTGAAGAGGCCTCAAAGATTATTAATAGAATTAAACCATATGTGGCGATTCATTGGAGGATGGAAAGGGCAATACTTGATAAATTACCTGAATGCGCCGAAGCGTTAGTTAAAAAGCTTCAGAAGATTAAAGAATCGCAAGGGATTCAAAACGTTTATCTTGCAACGGATTATCCAATCACCGGAGGGACAACACAATCTCAAACTTTTCATCTTTTAACCGAAAAACATCATAAAGCTATTAATCTCTTAAATTCAACATTTAATATTCACACGTGGTCGTCTTCGAAAATCTTTGCTAACTTAAGAAATGATGAAATGATTGAAAAAGAATTTTCAGGTGCAGGAATTCCGGGAATTGTAGATAAATTGGTTTGTATGGATGCGGACTATTTTTTGGCAACTCCTGAGGGATGTGGAAGAGCCCAAAGCACATACACGACAATGATCGTTAATGAAAGAGAAAAATCAATAGAACTTGGCGTTAAACCACAATTAAAAAATATCGTTGAAAGATGGTGAAAAATAAGATTTGGGAAATTATACTTAATGTCTGTACATAATTCATCTTAAATTTATAATAAAAAAATTTAATTAACGATTATAAACCATTAAAATATTTTGTAATGTAATAAAGTTATTTCGACTTTGGAAATGATTGGCATCCCTGTGTCAACCCCTACATTACGTAAAAAAAAACATATTAGTATGTCCTTTTTAGTAGGTTACAAAAGCTAAGCCACCCGGAAATTACATTTTTAGTCGCGATATGATAATCATCAATTATGGCGCATTATAAATTTTATTAATAAACCTCGGGTACACGAAAATGGTACAAACCCATTTTCGCGACCTTTATATTTGAATGGATCTTGAACTTTAAATTTTTCTTAGATTCCAAGAAATTTGATAATCAACATGGATAAATTCGATTTTTTTGGTGCAATTCCTTCCGATCTTCCAATTCCTGTCATTCCAGGTATAACCTCTTCGAAAAAACTACCAACAATACAGACATCACAACCACAAACTTTACCACCAGATCTGTTGATTAGAATTCTTGGATATCTCCCCATTACCTCTCTACCAAATTTTGCAAGAGCATGTAGACGATTTAAAGTTTTGGTTTATGATGATGAATTATGGGAACAACATTTAAAAGTACTAGGAATCTGGAAAGATTACGGCAATGGTGACATCATGAATGCTCCTGTAGAACCATTATACGTTAATGCAAAACATACTGTGAGAGGGAAAGCTGATATGATGTTAAATGATTGTTCAGAATTTGATCCTATAGCTACACCTCCAGCTTCACCCACAACACCTAACCATACTGGAAATCTATTAGATTTTGCGATAAAGACGGCACGTTCTCATAAAACTCTATCCTTAATCCCCGGTCTTCCTTCTGATCCTTTCTCTCAAAAGTCTCGTGCTGCATCTACTGGTGCTGCAAGAACTGCATTCAAAAAGATTTATAGAGAACTTCTGCCATATTATTTAGATTTCAGACATAGAAGGAAGGATAGTAGATTATTTAAAGAGTATAATGATCCAGCAGATCAAGCAAAGATGTTGGCAAGACTAATTAATTTTGGCAAAATAAATATTACGTTAGATTCTGAACAGGTTTGTGCGTTGAATATTATAGAGGATAATATTTTTATTCACATGAAATAATTGATCATTTTTTTTATACCTGATAGATTAATGGTGCGCTGGAAACAACCATTGAATATTTTGAGAACTCTGCACTCCACCATTTTGAATTGGCATATAATGTCAATAATACGACGGAAATGCAGGTTTATTTTTTTAAATTTTCAAATAAGTTTGTTTAATTAATATTGTCTATAGTAACGTTAAAGTTACTATTTTTTTTTTGTATTTTTTTTTTTCTTAAAAAAGAAATGGGCGGCTATTCTTTTGAATCTGAATGGAGGCTCAGCATGTATACAGGTTTTTATACAAAAGAATTCTATATTCTTTGATTATCTTTATAATCCTCTGGACAATTTTACGTGAGTTTTCTTCAATTATAAAAATAAAAATAAAAATTAAATGAACTAATCATGCCCTCTCTCATTAGATATGGATCAACATCGCATCTCAGTGAATTAAGTTATGCTTCGATGAAAGAATTTTTTAATTATGTAGAAGAAGAAATAAAAAAACAAGCTATTTTAATCAATCAGGTATTCCCACAGGATGCCGACGTGTTTTATACCTTTGTCGAGCGTGTTGTTGAGGATGTTGTAAGTACTTATTGAATAAAGATCACATTTTTAGTTATTTTCAATCTAAATAAGTCGAGTGTCTTCTTTGATAGATTATAGAATACATATCAAAACTATTGGAGAAAGCTCGCAATAAGGATATTAGCTTGTATTTGAAGACAACAGTGGCAGCTCATCAGCGTTGTATAAAAGTCATAAAAGTTCTTTGGCAAGAAGCCAAGCCTGGCTTAACCAAAATAAGAGCCGAAGATCTAATGTACCAGATGTTTGAACCTTTTATGGACAACTATTTGACAGAAGAATTGAATTATGTTAGGGCACAAAGTGAAGAAATTATTGAAAAATTGAATCAAAAGGTGACAATGTAACATGATCATATTGTCGAAAATACTTTCTTTATACACATGTTATGTTGAATTAGAATTTGCGATAATAACTTTGCTTTTATAACTTCCAATAGTTGTTGAACAAATCGATAGAAGCGCAACAGGCCATTCTTCATAATGCAAACAGAGAGATTTACAAACGTAATTACCTCACCTCCTTTCGAAAAATTTTCAAGCTCTCGACAACGCGTTCACGTCATTCTTCACAAACTCAATCATCCACCTCAAGTACTCCTCGTAATAAACGAGCTAGTGTTGCAAGCAATGCTTCTAATCCTCCGCTAAGCCCAACAGATCTACAGGAGGCTTTATGGAATGCTAAATTGGACAAGATGCAACAAATGCTTAGTTTGGAGACGGCCTTGCAAATGGTTCACGTGAACAAAGATTCATTACGTAGAGTTTCTGCTTTTGTTGGATATCCTGATAAGATGGGATTCAGAATGTAGGTAATTTTATTTAATCCTTTTATATTAATTTGCAAATGCTTTCTTCTGATGTTAAAGAAATTCTTTATCTTTTTAGTAAAGAAACTTTGGAATCAGTATTTGTTATTCTTCTTCAGACACTAGGGCCATTACATATTAAACCAGGATTTGATACGTAAGTTCTTGATAAATTTTTAATAAATAAATTTTTAAAAAATATTGATACTTACAAATTTCACATATGCATTTTACGTTTATTATTAGTGCCATAAAACATCTTGGTGAATTTAAATCGGATCCAGAATCTACTTCGTCTGACGTTGCACCTTTAGTGGAATTCTTTGAGTTGGTCCATATTGCTGATTTAATCCAACAAATGGTGCAAGTATATTATGATGAAGAATTGGTAATATAGTGCTCCATCACACATCATTTATAAAAATTGTCACCTAAATTTTCGTATCTAAGCGCATATGTTTAACAAGTATCTATTTTTAGAATAAATATGTGGATAAAACAGATTTTTTAAATCATTGTAATAAGGAAAAAAAAATCTTTGAAAAAGTCCTTGACGAAAGCGTTGCTGCTGGATTAAACAAGGGAATTCAGGTATATCGAATTGATGTACTTGTTAAATGAATTTATTTTAAAGGACAATTTAATATTCATTTTTACCAGGTTTTAATGCATCACGTGGAATTTATTCTTGCTACAGAACAAAAACCAGAAGATTTTAAGCCGGCGAGCGATGCTTCACTTGATTTGCAACCAACAAAGGTAAATATTGTATATTATACATATTTATATATATATATCGTAATGGCGGTTGTTATAATTTGAACTCATTTATTTCATCATAAATCGAAAGGCATGTATCAATGCTGTCGAATGTCTTTCTAGTCACACTAAATTAGTTGTCGGTTGCTCAGACAAACATACTTTAGATGTCTTCTTCCAGGAAATTGGCCTTCGGTTTTTTGGGTAAGTTTACTACATAGCGGTTATATTTCTTATTTTGAATTTCTCTTATTTATTTATTTGTTTTATTTAATTTTAGGATTTTAACAAAACATCTAATGAGATTTACGGTGAGCCTAAGCGGTGGGTTTCAAGTCATTAGGTAAGATTCATTTAAGTATTATAATTCACTGAATTGTACAAGTCAGATCACGAAATTTATGAAATTTTACTTTTACTTTATTTAAAGTGATTTGAATCATTATTGTTCTTTTATTATTAATCTACATCAACAAAATATTACACCATACTTTATCGCGCTTAAGGAACTTGGAAATATTTACATTATATCAAATGCACGTGATATTGGATTATTCGTGAGAGAATCAGAAAGGTTTAATGGTGTTTTACGTGCGGAAGATGTTTATGAATTTTGCCAGAAACGGGAGGATTGGATGATAATTAAAAAAGAAGTGGATAAGGAGTTATATGGACTAAAAGCGGAGGATTGTACGATTACTTAATTATTTATAATGCGTCGTAAAATTCTGTAAAATTTTTGTATCATTAGTTTTTTAATTTTATTCTGCGATTCGCGGATAATTGTACATCTGATTAATATTTCATATTTTGTTAACATTGTTAATTTATTTTATTTGAAGATTTTTAGCATTTTCTTCATGGAAAATTAGTGAATCGCACATATTTTTTGTTTTAATAAATAATAAAATAGAATACTACCTGAAGGCGCAGTGAATAAAATTTCAATGATGATCGACACACGAGGAATGAAACCCATTCGGGACGCAGCTATTAACCTTATTCGACGTAAAGGCATTCATTCATTTGCCTGCCAATGTTTCGCAAAAAAAAAAAAAAATTTATAATGTTATAAAAACCTCGTCCTTCACCCTTTCCAAAAAGCCAAAACGTAAAACTTAATGATAAATAAAACAAATCAAATAAATCATGACTCGATTTTAATAATAAACCCAAATATTCAAAATAAATGCTACATGAATAAATTAATAAAATACATGAAATGTTTATAATACACAGAAAATACGTGTGTATTATATAAATTTTCAAAATGCAAGAATAATGGCGGTGTCTCAGAAGGTCAATTCGCTCGCCGTTCTTAATTTTAAGGGGAACGCCCTTGACGACTTTAAGAAAAAGTACAATCCCTGCGATTGTAATACACCTGACAATAGGTACAAGGAAGATTCACCATATTGGCATTTGGATGGATCATGTCCCAAGTGTCAAGTTAAATATGTTGACCCTTATTTTCATTATACAAATCTATACAAATCGGTTATAAACACAACATTTAACCAAGCGACATCAATAAATCGATTATCATCAATTAGGTTCTGGTTGCATCAGGAAAAAAGGCCATGGTAGAAGAAACAATCATAAATGGGTTTTAATGATGGTTTAGAATAATAGTATATAAATAGCCTTTCAATCTTTTCGATAAATGGAGGTTGTGGATGGAAAAGTTGGAATGGATTTCATTTGAAACTGGGATTATAGAAGAAAATTATAGTCATGTAATTAAAATTCTAGAATATTTAATAAATTAAAACGATAATTATCTCCGTTAGATACAATTATATAATTTTATAGACTGTGGTAATTAACTATATCTCGTGACTCGGTTTTATTAATTTTTTATTTTTTTAAAAAAAAAAAATTACAAGTGGATGAATCAAGTTAAAATAAATAATGTATTTTAATAATACATCAGATCTATAATTATAAATTCTATTCTAAAAATAATTGTCTCACGCGAGCTCCAAAATAATTTTTCACTCGCGAACAATTTCTTCAACAATTACATTTCTATCGCTATAAATGTAAGCAACAAACTTGCCAGATACATTTTTTTCCCAGGTACTAAATACTATGACATAACCTTGATCGGATGAGGGAAGTGCTATATCATCCGTGCATACACCCTGAACAAAACTAGCATAATGTCCAGAATTAGCCACTTCTTTACCAAGTGAATTATTTGAAAGATTTTCAAATATTTTGATATGTATCATTGGTGTAGGACTTATTTCTGGTGTTTGAAGCCTAATTCTATAAAGATATTTTCATAATTTAGTAAATATGATTGTTATTGATAATTCTAAACAAAAAACGAATGGTATTTACTTGACAATAATCATTTCTGAAATTTTAAGGTGGTAACTTGGATTTAAGTAATAATCATTGTGTCGATGGCAACCAACAGCATTAACACCCTCAATCCTATTAAATCAAATCAAATCACATAAATAAAGGTTAATAAGATTAAAATTAAGAAGAACGTAAATAGCTTCAATTACCATTGTCCTTGAATTACTTCCTTGAACATTCCCTAATAATAAAGTGAAATCATTAACCACTATTTGAATAGTTTAAATTCATTTATTTATCTCTTAGATGACTTACGGCTCCTTCGAGTGGAATAGGAGTAACGTTAAATGTGACATTTGATGCTACAGTTAATATGAAATCCCCAATAAGACCGGGTTCATATGTTGATACAACAATAGTATAATCACCGGCTATTTAAATAATTTTGATTAAATTTATATATTCTACCAATAATATTACATAATTTTATTTCAAGTCACATACGTTTTACATCATCCTTTTCACAATAGCAAAACCCGTTACGATAACCGGTAGATTTCATCAATATGTCCTTGGGAACAAGACTACAAGAAAAAAAAAAAAATCAGTACAATGAAAATATCGATGAATGTCTCTCTCTTATTCATACCTAGCTATCCTTTTTCCATTGCTCCATACCATTCTGACATCTATCGCATACTCCCTAGGTCCTTCCAACATTAATAATAATCGAGCCTTATCCGACGACGTTGGTGGCATTATAGAAACACGAAACTCTGGGTTATTTAAATATGTTTTATTACTTGCATTTCCACCAGCTGTTTGACTTGTCCATTGACCAGAAATCTAAATAAGGGTTGAAAAGTATTAAGCTAAATCTATGAGCAAAGTACAAGAACGATCCAAATGAAAATATGAATTAATACATGCATGCTTCATATTCGGGTAATTCTTCGGAACTTCTGATAAAATGACTTTGGACATACAGTAACATTTAAGTGTAAAATCCAAGGATTTAGCTTTTTCGATTTGAGCAACAACAATGGTATAACGTGAAACACCCGTTGGTGCATTAAACCGGACCTTCATTAGAATAAAAATCAATTTTTAAAATTTTTAATTAAATTAAACCAAATTACAATATATCTTCATGCACGTACCAGTATATGTGGACTGTTTACATATGCACCCTAAAACAGGAAATTCTTCTTTAATATGAAATAAAATAAAACAAATGGTTTTATGTATGAAAATTACCTGTTTCCAAGGCGTTCTAGGATAATAAATCTTTTCTCCATTTGTATCATTATAAATGTGTAGCGTGATGTAATCCTTATTCTCTTCTGTCACAGTGATATGTTTGGTCAACAAAAGACGAACCGGAGATGGATGCTCGCTATCGTTTGTAACTTCCAAGCAAAACTGTGGATAATATCCTAATAAATTATGGTATCATCTTGATCTGAATGATTTAAAAATTAATAACCATATCTGTTTCGAGAAAATTTACCTAAATTCAAAATGTCTTTTTGCAACTTAACATTTGCAGGCCATGTGCTATTAATGAAAAAAGGATTGTTAAGGTTTATAAAAGAAAATAAAGAAATAAGGCAAAATACTTTGAAAGACTCACGAGTGTTTAATAGCAGTATAAGGGAAAAGTTCCGGATTCCAATTCATGTGGATCGAGAAAAAATTATGACATACAGAATCATAATCAATCCAAAATATTCCTGCCACAAGTAAAATCATAATAAATAAAGTAAACAATACGGTTGTTTTAATATATTACTGAAGACAGGCATACATACCATCATCAGCGTCCAATGCATTCTCTCTATCATAATCTAGCGCTTTTATTAATTCAGGAGTCCAATTGACGTTATCCAAATGACTAAATGGACCCATCCATCTTTTATGACTCCATGGATTTTTAATCTTAAAAAATATATCATTTGTTATTAAACTTAAATTTAAAAAATTTAAGAATAACCGGGATACTCTTACTTGCAATAAACAGAAGCCATTCGCCTCACGTATATCTAATAGTGAATGTAATTAATAAGAGCTTTAACTCATTTAAAACAATAATCAATTCTATACGCTACCTAAAACAGCATAAGCATGAGTAGGAACTAATCCAAGGGAATCAGCTTCTGCATCACTCAAATAGCCGGTAGCAATGGTAACAAGCGCATCTCCTGTTTATTGAATAGCAGTATGAATAAAAAGGATTGCTTTTTATATCGGAATTCCTATATCTGTTATTTTACCATATCTTTGACCGTCCAAGAGCCGCTTCCACGTAGTTTCTTTTTCAAAATCTTTGCTAGTAAAAAAAGGAAAGATGTCAAGGAATGTTTAACGAAATTCAAAAATAATTCATATATAAAGATCAAAGATTTACTCGTCTATAAAAATATGTTCCGGAATCCATCCAGTAAGCGCACTAAAAATAACTCTGAATTAGCACTGACGCTTGATTTTTCTTTAATCTTTAAAAATTTAATTTACTTACTAGAGGTCAATCCCGGAATTCCTTATAATTCAAAGTGAAATATATTTTTTTCAGTAAATAATTTTTGTTATAAATAGATTCAAAAGGAAAGTTATATCCTTACGATCCCGGGAAATCATAACCTCCCATTAATTTCAAATACTAAATATACAATAAACGTTAAAAATAAATTAAATAAGAACAACAAAATTTCATTAAACTTACGGCTTTCTCTATTATACTTGGCCATAATTCATCCTTATTTGTTGAAAATGTGCACATAAGAGTTCCATCGCGAGAAAGTGGAAGTAAGTCATCAACAACTTTTTGAAAAAAAAAAAATTTTTTTTTTTTTTGCAGAATCAGTTGAAATATAGCGTTTTGATATATCAAAATGTAATATTTGATAATTAAATTATGATTGCTACTGACTTTACTCACCAACCTAAATGAAAATTTTAAAAAAAAAATATTATTAATACAATACATTTATAAAGAATTTCTGAATCATAATGACAAACTTACTTTTCTTGGAATTCCATTGCAAATTAACCTTATCATATATTTTCCGCTTGGATTGTAAAATGGATTACCAAATTTATTTTTAGGAAAAATACATCTTGTAATCAACTAACAAATAACAATAAATAAATAAATTAATCTATATATATAGATTAATAAGGTTGATAAAAAAAAAATTAATTAAACGTTTACCTGCTTATTACCAAATCGTTTTTGATATGCTGCACTGACACATAATGACGCTACGAATGAGCAATCTGTTACAATATCCTATAATCCACAAAACGCAAGATCGTAATATGAGTCACCTGCGACTCGATCAAAAATCTCCTAATAATAAAATAAAAACCTTACTTGTTTGATTGCTGCACTTGAAATCATTGTAATCATTTTGGGTTCTTCCATTATTTGAGATGGACGTTTCCATGAACCAAAATTTGCTCTCTGAATTATCGACAAGTTCAAAAGTCCATCATCATCTCTATATTTAAAGGTAATAAACATGAGTCAACATAAATAATTAGAGTATCTTGTAATCAATAATAAACATACATAAATGGTTTGTCATATTCGAATTGTTCGTTTATTTCTTCAGGCCATGGAGGAAAGATTTTGTTATTTATTTGTGAATTTTTTTCAAGAACTTCAATTTCCATACTAGATAACCCAAAATTTGACGAAGACAACAAAGAATTTTCTGCGTTTGGATTAGCTGATTTTAGAGCTATTCATTTAAAATAAATAAAATTTAGAAATCAAAACAAACAAATTATTTTTCAAACAATTAACTTACATAATAAAGACAGAGAATTAGTCGGTAATCCTTTCAAATCTTCAGCTCTTTCAAAAATTTGATTCATCCGTTCAGTCAATTTCGCTCTAATAGAATCATCCTTAGTTTCTATTTATAAGATTGTAATTTGAATAATATATTAATCTATTTGTTCTATTTGTTATATTAAAATATGTTACTATATCATATAGAAATAAATAACCTTTCATAGCTTTCATAAATAATTCCAATGATTCCGTATACAATTCTAAAGCCATTTGATTATTTCTTTGTTTATCTTGTAATAAAGCTTGATCCGATTTAGACTAAATGAACATTGTAAATGCTATGATGAACATTCTTTTTTCGTGATTTAGAACTCTTGAATATTAGAGAAATATATATACAAACCTGAGCCTGCTTCAATAATTGACCGAAAATTGACAATTCGGGCAGAACAATACTTTTTAGTTCAGTAATACGTCTGTTATACTCTTGATATTTTTCAATGATTTTGTTTTTCTTAATTTGATTTGTTTCAACTTATTAATTAACAATGAATTTTTGAATTATTTAAAGATTTTAATTGAAGACAAATTCAAAACTCAATTGAAAAACTCACATTGTAAAATCGATTCAAAAATCTAGTAAATGGTGAATTTATCAATCAAATTTTGAATGTGTGCGAAAAAAAAAAAAATAAAAAAATTCAATTTACCTTTGTAACATCTGAATAAGATTTTATAGCAGCTTCAACATTGCCATTTTGATCATCTTTGACAGCATTTTCCGCAATATGTACAGCTTGCTGATAAAGTAAGGAAAGTTGATTATTAGCATTCTGATAATTAACGCTCATTTTTCTCGAGGGAAGAAAGATTAGTGTGCCTGATCGTATTTATTTGGTTATCAATGTCGATCACTTGACGCCAAAGCTTTTTTTTTTAGCATTAGATCTTCATAAATATTTGTTTCATTAATAAAAGTCCGCGATAATGCTGCGCCACTAAAAAAAATGACAAGTAGTTTTAAAAATGCCATGCTAGAATTGTTTAAAGCAATAACAAAATTATAATAACTGGCTAAATTACAATTATGCGAAATTAGTATCATAGTTATTAAAGGTAGAATACTGAAATTTAATTCTAATATTGTAATTAAAAATTTCTATTAAGCCAATACTGCACAATTATTTATTCGGTCAACCGGTCAGTTAAAATCGGTCAGTTAACCGGTCGGGCCTTTGACCGACCGTTGCCGACCGTTACCATCCCTAATTTTTAATAGTCCAATAAATCATTTAATAATGATAAGAAATAAATGTATATACTGTACATTAGTATAATAATTTGAAAATGTATTCTCGTGAGGCTTCTTGAACGATGCTAATTACATACTGCCAGTTAAAGCCTAACCATTCCAAGTTTTATAAATATAACGTTGATTGTTTTCGAAAAGGACTGGATTGAGATGTATTCGGAAGGATATGAAACATAATAGGAATTGATTTTGTAGAAATTGAGTTAAAAAATCCTTTATAATTTTCATAGCAACAAAAACCTGAAGACGTGATAAGGTTAAAACTTTTAAAATTTTAACAAGATTTATCAAACATGTTGAAAAATAAATTATGTGATTAAAATTAAACTTTGGATTTGAAAAATTCATTGTTTAAAATTGATTTCCATGATGATTTGCCATTGTTTACTCGATGTATTAGTAGTGATTTTATAGATTAACCATTTGTAGTTAGTATAATAAGGCAGTAAAATATATTTAAACAACTTGGAAAGGACGTTCTTTACTATCTTGCCCTTGTAAGATTTAAAGTTTTAATAAAAATTACCAGGATAAATATTATGGTGGCAATATCATAAATAATATGACTTCAGCACGTCAAGACAGTAAATTTAAGTCATTACAACTACGGATGCGGTTCTAATTATTACCCGAGCTGTGATTTTTTTTATCTTTATTTTTTTTGTTATTTAGCATTTAAAGTAAAATTTACAATATTTTCTTATTTTGGAATATTTGCAAGCGTTAAAAAAGTTCGAGTACAATTCATGCTACGGTGATGTAACGAAATTAATTACTCGATATAATTTATTTACGTATATCTATGCAAGAAACGTAATTAATAATTCGGTGTAATTTATATCATAGATTCTTTTAATACTATCAGATTTGAGTTTTACAACCTAATTAAATAAAAAAAAAAAGAGTAAAAATTTCAGAATTGATTATTTAATTTGTCTTTTGCGTAATAAGAATTTCGATTACACGTAAAAATATATTTAGTTATTTAAAAAATATTTGAGTCAAAGTAATACTTTTTTTCTGTTTCCCTTCCATCGCTGATGTCAGGGCAGTATGACACCTGATTACCAAATTATTAATCTATAGCTCTAATTTTACGAGGGGTGTGTCTATGCCTCGGCACAGAAACCTAGACAGTAACACTAAAGCTCTTACCTTGTTATCTACCACAAAAATATTGGGGTACGCTGTCAACTAATTAAATCAAAACTATGTATTGTATCATATGAAAGTTTTACTATTGAAGATTTCTCATATTTAGCTATTTATACTACAAAGTTATTTTGTGTCATAATAAATTTCTTAACTCTGGGTTCTTGACGTTACCATTTCAAATTTCGCGAAAAGTATTCAAAATAACTCGCTTTTTATTTTTTTTTTTTTAAAAAAAAAATATCCATTAATACTTTGAAAATAATAAAATAAACCTTCAACTGGAAAAAAAATTTATATAGAGTTTTCAAGAAAACGAGGTAGCTTATATTTCTTAAATTATCACGAATAGATTAAAGTTTCTTGCATTACTTAAGCATTAATAATACGCAAGTTATTAAATTTTTAAGATTTCGGATATTTAATGCACACATTTACCTTCGGTGACTTGTCATTTGGTGATTTGCAAATTTAAAATGCATCTACAGTATTAGAATTAAAATTAGCAAAGGTTTGGAAAATGATATTACAGCTAATTCTTAAGTCACGGGACAGCCGATAATATCCGAGACTTTTCCGAGAACATTTATAAGGATTTGGAAAAGTCAACCATATTTATATATGGGTAAAAAAAAATTATGTCGCTATATTCAGAACGTAGTGACTTTTGAAATTAGCTGTAAATTTGGTTGCGTCCTGTACACCGGACTTAATAATATGACAATTCTTTGACCCATGATAATTAATTTGTTATTTGGCGATGCGAAATTTAATATTCAATAAAATTTTTTTATTTAACAAATACCAAAAATAGTAATATATAATTTTATTGAAAAATACTATCCATTGTTGATTGCTCTTGTGTGTCAATAGTTTCATTGAAATACAGCCTTCACCTTTTCTGCTTTTTTTTTCTTAACATTTTAAAACTCCTTTATTTGCCTTAAGAAAAAAAAAATTCAATATGTAACGCGACAAAATTAAAAATGTCAATTTTGAATATAAAATCCGGATCCCTGCAGACATCTAACTAGTAGTTATTATAAATCAAAGTATTATTCATTTAATAATACCATACGTTTTGATTTAATTAGTTCTCATCAATAATAATTGTGTTACGTTGATCCTGATTTTAATGTTTAAAGACATTAATATGAACTTAATTTCCATTTATTATTAATTAACAAATAAGGTAATCACATATAGTTTTGATTTAGTTGAATGATAAAATATATATTATATTTGCACGTAGTCTGAACAAAAAATACTCTTTTTACTTGTAAATATGAAAATCGAAAAACACGTAAATAATCCCACCGCTTACATTGATTGGTTAGAAAAGGCAATATCAGAAGACTATATCAAATACTATGATTATGCAAAGTT
>CAJVPQ010001057.1:0-20680 GCA_910591825.1 Funneliformis caledonium
AAATGACTGATAAAATAACTAAAAGCAATTAATTAATACACAGTAAAAAGAATCTAAATATGTGTAGAGATAGAAAAATTAGAAAACAATCGTATATGGGAAGATCATATAAAGAAAGTAAGTGAACAACAAATTATGTTCGTAGTAGAAAGAAATAATGGAAAAGGGAAAAAAAGAATATACCATCCTTCATTTATATATACCAAATTGGGAAAAAATAGTTTCACGTATACAACAATGAAAACTAGCGAAGAAGAATTGTCAAATGAATGAACTGAAAAGTGAGCTGATTTTTTCTTTGACCTGATGGGATTATTGTTTCCTTTAATATAGCGATAAAATGTCCGTAAGAATTTTATGAAAGCGTAGAAGAATACTTCTATGTGTCTTTTGAGATCCATATAGGTTTGGCGATAGTTTTAACTCTGAGCGGTGCCAAATCTTTTTGAAAGTCATATATATGTATGTTCAATAGAGTACTTTTAATTACATATAAATCAGATACAATTCCTTTTTTAAGATTGATTCATTATTGACCGATTCCAGTAGCTTATTTTCTAATGGGATATATTGAAACAATGTACTAGGTGCATCTATTTCTTTTTCGAAAGAATAAATAAATTTCGATATCAAGTTTGAGCAATGTGTAATTAATTACTAAGGGATTGTCCATACTATATATTCATTTGATTAAAGTGGTTGAATAAGTTCAAGTTCGAATGTACAGACATAACAATACTGTTGTGTTAATTATAAGTTTAAAATTTATTTTATTTTATTTATTTTGTTAAAGAATAAGACAAGAATTTATCTGCAACTTATTGATTGATTACCTCGTTTCTTTTCGAATTAACAGCTAAATATGTATTGATCGAACTTTTCGGATCATTAAATCGATTTAGAACTTTACAGTATGAATTTTTTTAAGATTCAGAGTCAAAATTTGTATTACACAATTAATCTAAATATTTCTCCGTAAAGTTCACCCCAAAAACGATTAACAATCGAAAAGTTTCATAAACTGTTACAAACAACAATTAATAACAAATTTCATCAAAATTTCCCTTTCAACTTTCCTTTTCCTTTTCCTTTCAAAAAATATATACTGTAAATGTTAATTTTTTTTTTTTGTGAATAATTTAAAAACTTTTAATTTCATTGGCACGAAGCAAGATTAAAACAAGTTCATGTACTAGTTAATTAATCACCTGAATTTGAATCATTTATGGAACATCTATCATTTTTTTACTATTAATATCTGACAAAATTTTTTTAAGTTGTTAAATATGGTACTAAAATAGTTGGTCACCAAAATTATTTGCAACACAAAATCACATCACTAACATATTCGTTAATTATATTTAAAAATCTTTTTTTTTTTTTTTTTTTTTTTTCCTTTTCCTCTTCATTTGTTCTTTCATTAAATAAAATAATATCCATCATTCTTTAAATACCTCTATCGGTATATATTCAATAATTATTTAAATCAAGGAAAAAAGAGGAAACAAAAAAATTAAAAAAAAAAAAATATTTTAACAATTTTTTTTTTTTAAAAAAAAAAAAAAAAAAAAATGGATAGTTTACCTTCACAAAATTCATTTCCCCAAGTTTATTCCTTACAATCACCTTCCTTTAAAAAACCAATACCATACCTTCCACCCGAAATAATAACAGAAATTATTTCATGTGTTAATGAAGACGATATAAAATCATTATATTCAATAATTCAAGTAAATAGAACGTGGTTTTCTTGTTCAATTCATATCTTATGGAGGCAACCATTTAAATATATTTCATTGACAGGTTATTCAAAATTACTTAAAGTTTATATTTGGTTTCTACCCGAACAAACCAAATTGAAGTTACAAAATAATTATTTTAACTTTGATGTTAAAGAATTCCATAAGAAACCTATAGTGAATTATTTAAATTATTTAGAAAATTTGGAAATAGAATTTCGTAGTTTATATTGGGCGATTAAACTATTATTACCTACCCTTGAAATCGAAGGAAACGATGAGAAACATGAAGATAATAAACAAAAACAGGAACGACAGGTTCAAGCTCACGCTTTATTAATAGAATTATTTAATTTATTTAAAGAAAATTGTCCAAATTTAAAAAATTTTAAAATGAATTATCCAAACGAACATTTATCATTGAACGCTGAAGATTTAGAGAATATTTGTACAAGTAAGTATGGTGTATGCATTTATAATTCATGATGTGATTTGAATAAAAAAAATGACCTTTTTTTTTTTTTTTCTTATTTCTAGACCTAACGGATTATAAATCGACTTTTCATCGTCCACGACCTCGTCGTCGTCGTAATGCTGCTATATAGATTTTTATTTCTCAAGATATTATTATCCTTTCGTTTATTTTTTTTTCAAAAATAAAAAAAAAAAAAAAAAAATAATTGACAATTTAAATAAAGGAATTTTTTTTTTTTAAAAAAAAAAAAAAAAGTGTCGCAATTTTTATAAATTTCAAGAATTTAAAGGTCCAAATATTTTAATACAAGCAACAAGCCATTTTGCGTGTTTTAAGATTTCTGACAATTAAATTTGTTTAGATATTAATTACTCAGATTCAGAAACTTCATAATCTGATTGCTCTCGTTCTTTATAAGATTCTATTTTAATTTTTTTCAAATTAATATGTGAAATAACTTTATCACATTTCCGTTTCCTTTTCACTTGTAAATTTTCCAATTCTTCTATCACCTCTCGCTTCACCGTCGTCTTGTCACCCATCATTTTCCCTTCCTTGCCCAAATTCGAATCCTCCTGTCTTCCTTCCCTTACATGAAAGAAAGCGATGTCATCACCCCGATCCAATAATATTTCTTGTTTGATCTTATCGATAGGTAGTTGTAACCTGGTGAAATTTGTTAATTTATTGAGAGGTACAAATTTGACGGAATTTTGATTTAAACAATTAGAAATATTGGGATTAATATTAATTATTTGAAATACTTCGAACTTTTTTATAGACCAATCCTTTCTTTGTTCCAATTCCGGGGGTAAGATCGATCTCGAATAATTATTTCTCCTACATATGCATTGACAAATATCTCGGTTCTTCCGATTCCTTTTAAAAGTTAACCCTAAATCACTTTCACCAAATATTGGACCAAGGTTTGGTGAAATGAATAACTCTTTAACATATCCTTTTTCGTCATTTTTAATTTTACTAAGAATCGATTCATGGTTCTTCCTAAAAGAAAAGATAAAAGATTTTCCTGATTGCATCCAAAAAGAAGTCTTTTTGGATTCTGATTTCCAATATGCGGGATTATAGCCACCAACGATGATATCATTATCATATTTTATTACAACTACCGTGGAAGCGAACCCATCACATCTTGAATGAAATGCTTTAGAAGTTAAACCGTTTAACTCACTATCATAAAGCAGCTTAAATTCTACTCTATCAGTTAATTCTTCAGGATTTCTTTTAAAATAATCTAAATCTATAGCCTCTATCCAATCCGTTATAATCGCTGCATGTTTCGATGTTATGATTTTTGATTGTATCGGTCCCCTTCTTATATCTTCCGATGTTGGAAATTTCGGTTTCTCTTTCTGTTCGAAATGATACCGTAATAAATTTATGTATAAATTATCCGGTAGAATTCTTGAGAATGGTCCTACTTTAAAATAAAACATCTTTGATGACATTTGATCAAATCTAATCCTCGTGAGAAGTCGTTGTAAAGTATTTCGTAACGCGTCTAATTGTTCATCATTCAACTCAATTGTTTTGCCTGTTTGAATTCTCTCCTTCAAATGTAGTTTAAATTTCTCGCTGAATAAAGTTGGATAGTTTAACATTCCCCATTCAATAATGTAATCCCAATATTCTGATTCTTCATATTTAAGTTCATTCATTCCAAGTATGTCATATAAAATATCCTCTCCCATATTATTAATTGAAAATATTAACATTGGATTCGACAAAATGAATGTCAAGCATACTTCCTTGAGGGTGGTTAGTTTTGGTTGTTGAGATATTAACGGAAAAATGACGGACAAGTTCTTTTTTAACCATTTCGTTTTTCTTTTAAATTGTTCTTGCAATGGATCAATTAATTTGTCCAGGTGTAATAAGTCTGCCGCCAACAGAACCCCAATTCCATTCATATATTTCTTTCCGATTATCAATTTACCACAATAAAAGGCGCTGATATGCAAAAAAAAAAAAAAAAATTTTATCTTCCAAACACTCTCGAAGGCAATTATCTAAAAAAGCGAACAACTTTTGAAAATGGGTTCTTTATGACTTACTCCAAGATAATTTTGAATACATCCGGGTGGATAGGTAAGTAAATGATGAATTTAGCACCACCTAACGCGGGTCTAAAATACGTTGACCTAGCACAAAGTAACAATGAATGACCGAAGAATACTTTCGCGTCATCCCCTTCGCCACAATAAATTTCAACATCATAATTTTTTTTTATAACCGACAAAAATAAGTCGTTATCATCATCATAGATAGTCTTTTCCAATGGTATGACTTCCATTAAGGGTTTATTAGCAAAAGAATGAAACAAAAAAAGCAAAAAAGCAAAAAAGCAAAAAAAAAAAAAAAGGGATAATCAATAAAGCGTTTGGAAATCCACTAAGGGTATGATTTTCTTTCTATTTTTTTTTTCAAGAAAAGCTTAAGAAGTTGAGAATAAGGAACTTTTAAATATCCTTTGAGAAAATGAGGTAGGGATGCGAAATCAACTGCAGATCCAAAAATTTTAAAATAAAATCCAGTTCTTTTTTATCAAAGAATTACACTTGAGAGAGTAAGTGCAAAATAGAATAAAAAGATTTGTAGTATTTAATAAAATTTAGTTTCGCGTCATTTAAGTTTCACGTGTTTTATTGATCTTATTTAATAATTTGATGACGATAATGAATCAATATGTAATTGCTAACTAAGGTATGTTTTTATAAAAAATGTCCGTTGCGTATTAATTAATTCACAATAATGAATTTAAGATACCGGCAATTAATGGTTAAAAGGATTATTGTGTTATAAATAATGCAGCACAACAAACACGATTGTCCGAGATCCATCAAGTAAACACAATCTTTATATGAAAGAAAAATAAATATTATTATATTATTTGTATCACAACATTTCGCATCAAAATAATGCATGTTAAATCCTGATTTGTATCAGTAATGAAAGTCATAATGAAATTTGTGATGTTATGGGTGCTCTTTTTTTTGAATTGGCCAAGACTGAACCTATTTCTATTCGATTCAGGTTAAGTACTTAAATGGTTGATAATCATTAATTCAAATATTTAAATAATTACTTAATTAACGTAGTTACTTTTAAAAAAAAATAAATTCGTAGCAAGTAATTTCACCAAAATTTCGCATGATTTTTAAGTTTTCGTCATATTTTGCTTATTCAAACGCGACTTTTTTTTCATTTTAAACTTTTTCATTTCGTCATACTTTGTCTAATTGGTCAGGAATACATTCTACACCTCAGTTCTTTTACCTAATTTTCGTATATATAAAGCATATTTTATTGTACTATGACTCGATTTTAAAGATTCAAAGTTGCATTTTGGGGAATGACCATATGCATTTATTCGTAAAACAGTTTTTTTTTATTAACCTCATCAAATGTTCACTAAGTTCATCCATATTCTGATTTAACAAATAGATACGTATGTCTTTGAGGCAAGAAACTTAAGTCTATGAAAAAAAAAATAATTCATAACATGATTTTTCGTGCCTCTATTTTCAGCAAATTTTAACCAATCATTTCTTCATCATTATCACTTTCAAGATCACCGAAATCATCATTTTCAAAAATTATTTCACTATGTGGTACGGATAATTTGTTGTGTTTATTTTATATCTTGAGCATTATCTTCTTTATCGGTTTCGTATCCGGTATTTTCATTGTCATTGTTATGAAAGAATTCAGCCTGTGATCCTCTACTTGAACTTCGTGGGTGTAATAGGAAGTTAAATAATTGATTCAACCTCCAAACTGCATTAAATACGATTATGATAAATAATATTAATAGGGAAAGATACGGAACTAGGTAAAGGTTTAATGACTTTTGATAATAAATTAGCTAAAAAAAAAATACATAAAAAATTGTAAACTCTTTTTTCCTAAAAAAAAAAAAAAAAAAAAAAAATGCAAAATTTGTTAATAATTACCATGATGACAAATTGAGGAATTTCTTTTTTAACAAAAGCAAGTAATCCAACCCAAAATATCCATTTGTGCATACATTTAGAAAACTTTGCACTTAAATTCGGATGATTTCCAATCTTTGAGGATAATATCATCAATGAATAAATGTCAACCACTGATAATAACGTAAATAAGGTCGTGATCAAATAATGCTTCTTCAACCATGGTCTGCAGTAATAACTAATTAAAAATATCGCTACCGTTTCGTTGAATGTGGTAGATATTAAAATAATTGTTACGCTGTTAAAAAAAATAAATGTTAACTTTCCTTTTTTTTTAAAAAAAAAAAAATAAATAAATAAATAATAGACCTTGCTGTGTAAAGTCCTTTTGCAGCCTTTGAATATTTTATCGTGAACATGATGAATAAGACATAATTCACAAGTCCGATAAAGAATTTAAACGCGACTGCTGTTTCAGCCTTTAGATAAAGAGAAAAATAAAAAAATTTTTTTTTTTCAATTTAAATAAATTATGAACTTTATAAACAAAAGCCTATTTATACCTTTGGATTTTTACGTTGTTCGATAAAACATAGTAAGACGACTAATAAAATTCCCGCGATGAATAAAATGATGATGAACGAATATTTGATCCAAAAGTTTTCTGCACATAAATTATACGTAAAGTAAAATAAAATAGAATAAAATAAAACGAGAAAAATGATTATATTCCTTATCTTACCAACTTTAATAAGCCCATAATTATCGTCTAATAAACTAGTATATTCCATGAATATCAATGGTCCCATATCTCGATGGATAATTAGGGAATTCAAATCTTTAATAATATTAACTACATTCATGTCCGAAGTATTCGTTGTTGAAATTACTTCTAATAATAAAATAACTTGTAGTCGTTTTGTTGTTGGATCACGTTGATATCGATATTTGGGAACTAATCGTGATGATGCAACAGGTAAGGCTGTTGCCAATTCATTGCAAAGTTCATTTACAAAATTTATCTTTTCTTTTAAATTTAGTGATTCGTAAAGTTTTGATCCGTAAACCGACAATCGAAATGTTGCCATTGTAGATTCTAGAACAAAAAATGATAGATATTCCTTGATAAATGTGCTCGAACCTTTGCTTATATGACTTAATACTTACCAAAAAAAATTCCTGGAACGATTTGTTCTTTATGAACCAATTTATCATAAACAGATTGTTAAAAGAATTTTCTCGCAAGTAGATGATAATCTTGTCAACTTACTCGTCTTAAAAGCCCATATTTTTGGTTGGATTCCCTTTAAAGCTTCACCAGTTTCATCAAGTTTTACAAAATTATCTTCAATTGTCACATAATAATCGGTTAGAGGTTGATTAAACGTACTTGCAAAAGTTTGAATCGTGACTGTTTTATGATTTTCGCTTAAAATACAATATCCTGATCGACCAGAATAGATTTGTCGCAAATGTTTTGGATCTTTTGTTAAAGGGTCGGAATTAGCAAAAATTAAAACAGATCCATCAGAGAGTAAGACGGGGTTTTTGTAATGTATAAGGATATGAGAAGTTCTCATCGTAATCGTTCCGTTTATTTTTGGTAATGTCTGAATTATTTGTGGATTAAAATATCCCATGTCTGAAAAATAAATAAAAAAAAAAGGGGCATGAGATTTTCTTTTAAAAAATAAAATAAAATAAATAAATAAATAATATGAACCATTTTCAATGGGAATTTTAGGAAGTTCCGTCATATTTAAAATCCAATTAGTATCATTTATTTGTTTTACAGCAACAAATTTGTTATCAGGAAGAATACTATAAGGGTTTCCATTGGAATTTACGAGAAATGGTTGTGGTAGAGGCCTTTGTTCCAATCAAAAGAAATAAATATATTATATAGTTCATTATTATATAAAGCAAATCATTTTGAGTCATACCAATTATTTTGAAAATCTCCAGTTGAATTGAGAATGAAACCATAAATTAAGTTTCCAATTTGATTGCGGGTACTTGCTGTCAAGAGGTAACTATTTTTTAAAAGATATCATTTTAGAATTTATGTTACAAACATTTCGATAATTTTAATTACTACTCGCTTTAAATTATTTTAAACCTTACCCTCCGAAAAGCAACGGATTCACTATCAGTTCATTTAAACCTTCAAGGTAATTCGCCCATTTAGTTTCAACATTTTTTAAGTATCTAATTTAAAAGGTTCGCAAGTCAATTTCAATTTCATTTATGTTTAAAAGAAACAATAACCGTCAATATACCCGAATGTGGAAAAAGATAATTTCAAAATAAAAATATCATTCCCTTCAGAAATGAGAAGCTGACAAATATTCTCACTTCCATTATAATCAATATTACAATTCAAAGCGATAATATCCGAAAAAGTCATCTCATCACTTGAATACATCAAATAAGATGGAGATGTTTGATCATCGTGAGCAGAGATTAAGATTATTTCTACGCGCAAAGTTGATTTTTGACCTTCACTAGAAAATCTTGTTACTACCAAACAATAATTTCCTTCCGTATTTAGGAATCCAGAAGTTCTTGCATTTACGCTGCCAGAATTCCCAATCATTCCAGATTTGATATTAGAAATACTTAAGTTACTATTTAAACTATTAGAATGAAGAAAGATGATTGATTTATATAAACTATATCAAGTTCTTTTAAAAGCATGAGCTTGCAACAAAATGATCACATAGCATACGATCTAGTAAAGTGATGCCAAATCACATCTCCAGTGTTTTCTAGGATATCCACGTATAAAAACCCAACATTTGCTAATTGACTTGAATGATAAAGTTTCCCAGGAGGTTGTACAATTCCTTCCTTATTCACAGAAGCCTTACTCAGATACGTGTTACTAATTACAAATGTTAAGAACGTTAGCAAATAAAATTAACTAGGTTCGCAAGTATGTTGACCCAACCTAATAAAATCTCCATTCCAATTAACCAAAAGTCCATAAACACTCGCGTCATCAGGATTGCTTGAATTCACATAGGTTGCAAAAATATAATTTCTCAATAAAGGATAAATGTTAATATAATAGTATATGACCCTCTCAATCGTTATTTCACAAAAGTTAAACGCTGGTATTTCCGTAGCTGAAACATTAATCAAGGTTAAGGTTTTATTACTATGTAAAAGTCGAAAATATAAAGCTGGAATGGAACAATTTTCTTGGTCAGAATGTATCAAATGAATCAAGATAGTTTCATCTTGATATGAATATACATCGTGAACTTGTAAACCATGATCTGATTCATTGAAAGTTATTACTTCGCAATATGTAATGGGAAACAGAAACGTTATGATTAGGCACGAAACAAAATTCCTTAGCGCACATTGCGCGATTCGCATTGCGAAGGAGATAAAGAATGATTTACTTGATTTATTTTTATTTTCCTAAAAAAAAAAAAAACTCTTTTATCATCATTAACAATTTGACGTGGCAAGGTTAATTTCATAAGGCAAAGAGACAATCTTTGAGGCACATGGATAATAAACAAGCCTCACACAATTACTACTAACAATCTTGCGCCTCATGTTTTGCAAATTGTTGATTGGACAAGTGTTGTATGTAAAAGTAACATTAAACTAATTTTTTTGAAAAAAATTTTTTTTCTTTATTGAAATTGGCTGTGTTAAATAAAAACAACAATTTATTATGACTTAAAGGACATCTTTTTGTTTATATAGTCGAATAAATAACCTTATAAATTTTTTATTTTAATTCACTTCGTTAAGTTCATACCATACAAACAAAGATATAACCATTATTATTCCTATGCAAAGTAAATCATTATTATTATTATTATATAACTATAAATTTTAATTGGAAATGAAAATTTAGCTTACCGAGATACATTTTCCATTGTTTTCTAATAAAGAACCAAATTTTCATTTCTTGTTCTGCTTTATCCAAATCAAACGTTGCAACATCTCCATTATCGTACAAATTTACTTGAAAATCAAAAATAAATAAAAATTATTATAATCAAATTCGATAAATTCATTAATTTTATTAATAATCATTATACTTACATAATATATTTCCATTACTCTGTATTCTAGAGACATTTAATATCTTTACTGCTATTACGTCCTTTAAAAGAAATGGCTGGTGTTAAGCAATCTACTTTATTTTTATTTTTTTTTTTTTAAAAAAAAAATTAAAGCTTACTAAACCAGACCGACTAAGAGAATCCAAATATGATGATTGAATAACCATCCTTAATTCCCAATTGTCTTCAGTTTTGTTTATAAGTTTATTATCAGCATCAGTTAACCTTGCAAACAAACCTTTCTTCATTCGAGATGATGGCGGGACATTTATATCAGCACCTCCTCTCTTATAGATTAAAATGAAATTCTCCTTTATAATGAAATAATAACATTAATAAAGTTGAATAATAATTGGATTTATGGAATAATATTTACCATAGTCACCAGCGCCAATAAATTACCATTAGCATTGATTTCAGTTCCTACGATCTGGAATTGTCGTTCCTCAAGTAAAGGAAGATATTCACTTCTAACTATAAATGCTTCAGTTGAATTTGTACCTTGTGGGTTGGGATCCGCTGCTGTTGTATTGCTATAATCAAACGTGAATAAAATATTATTCAAAGCGACACAGATTGTTGTCACATTTTTTGCTGTAACTAATTTGATGTTAAAAATATTTAAGTTGTTGTGAATTTATTATTATCATTGATCAAGAATGTCTATCATCATTTACCTACAACAGGTTTCGGAACTGCGATTGGTGGAACAAGAGTAATCCCGCGCGCAAAATCAAATTGGTCATACTCGAGTTTCTTTGGTGTCGACGGCGTATACTTTTTATTTTTCAATCAACATAGAACAACGTTAATTAAAAATTAAAAATTAATTTTTTTTTTTAAATAAATTTAAGATTACCCCAATTATTATCTTGGAACGCCAACGAAAAGGGCTCATGTCTGATTCCTCAGATGATGACGAGGAGTTATGAATTGAAGATGAGTTATGAATGACGGTTACTTGAAATGTCCAAACTTCATCATTTGCTGTGACTTCAACATTTAAAACTCGAATCACTCCTGGCCTTCAATATAAAGATATGTATTAAGGTGATGTGATTAGATAGAATTGAATGAACAAAAAATATTTTACAAGTCGTTATAACTCACACAGCGTAAACGCGTCGAAAAATTGAAATTTTTCTCCAAAAAGGGTTTAATGGACCGATTTCTGATAATATATGAAATATGTTAAATCTTGTAATATTAAAAAGCATAAACCGACAGATATTCTACAAACTTTGTATCGGTCCTGGATCACTAGTTTTTAATGTTAATGCACTTATCTTGCTCTTTGGAATGTCAAACACATTTTTAGGTATTAATATTGTTCTAAATTTGGCATCGTCTGGATTCCTGTTAATTTACACATAAATTTGATTTTAAATTTTTGCATTATTTTTAAGATATTTATTTAACATTAAACATCTACCTTGAATATAAGATGATTGAACCGTCCACATGAAATGATTTAATATTAGTCGTTCCTGGCAATGTTATGTCCTGAAATTTAAAGGATGGTGAAATATGACACGTGTGTGATGAAAGTTTTTGACATTCACCTATAAATGGAAAGAAATACAATTATTTTAATGTCAAATATATATTAAAATAATAATAATCATAATTTTTTCATGCGTTGATATTCTTACTTAATTCAATAGTTTCAGTTATTTCTTCATAATGACCTATATGATATAATCTCATGACGAATTTAATTTCCTCTTTTCCATGTATTTGATACAAAATTGCCAATGCATTATTTTCGTGATAATCCGTGCCTGCCGTTGATATTGACCCATCGTTATAATAGAAACTCGATATATGCGTTATAGGACCATCAAGTCGATGACTATAAAGAAATTCCCAATCTATAAAAGACAAAAATTTGATTTCAAATTCTTAAAATCATTTTTTAATAAAGATAAATTTTAACTCACTGTTATTCGGAGCATAATTATTACGTAATATTGAAAGTAAAGGCCTCTTATATTGTCTGATCAAACCTATAAGGATTAAGGATCGAATACATTTATTATGGTATAAAATGATTAAGAGCCCTATTGTTATAACTTACCCATAGCATCGTCATAAGGTACTTCGTGCTCTTTCCATATTGCTGTTAAATAAACCCAATCATCCTGCACTGATATAAATATTCCATTTGGTTTAATATCTCCGAATAAATCTTCTCGGGATACCATAATGTTCCGTGGGTATGGAAAAGGTGCAGAATGTAATGATATTATCAAATATATAAAACATAAGCCTAATGCAAGCGTAATTAATGGTCTGTATCGTTCCATCATATTTATAGAAGGAACGAAATATGTGTATTGTTGCAATCTATATAAAGGCAATAAATAAAATAAATCTATTGGAAGTGTTTCAAAATTTTTTTGAAAAGAAATCCGTCTTCGATCAATAATACTTGATGCTAAATTAAAATTATGCACGTGAAAAGGCTCGGAATGCATACCGGCCAATTCAAAATTGCGTCGTCTATATATAGTTAGTCCTAAAATTTCATTTCGGAAATCGACCTGACTCTGCGATCATAAAATTTATTATTGGCCAAATTGAGACATCAAATGTATTAATTCATCCTCAGAAAGGAGCTGGAGTCATAACTATTGTTGTTAGGTGTTTGTTTGTTATCTAGCTAATCAGGTTAAAGTTTAAACTTTATTTCTTTGCGTAACGCTATTTTCAGCCATCAGAATAATCAGAATAAGGTTTTAGGAGATGTGCAACGCACATGATTTAAGATTATACGCCTAAAAAAAAGGAATATAAATGAGTTTTTAAATTCATTAGGAATTTACATTTTTTTCAATAATGACCTCACCTTATCCAAGATTAGTTCGGGGAATTACCTTCGATCGCTGTGATAAGTTTATATCACGGAATTTCTATTCGGATGTGAACCTATACTCTCAACTTTACAAGAAATGTGAAAGCTCAAAGGACTATATTGAACTTCGCGTTTATTCGGTTCCAAATTTGGAACGTGTTACCTTTGAAGAAGCTATAAAGTGTGAATTCAAAAAGGCTGCATGTGGTGACCAATTTGGTCCAAGCTGGGTACGTCGATTGATGCCAACTGTGTTATCGAGTTAATTATATAAACTTTAATTATTATCTTGTTAATTTTAGTCGACACACTGGTTTCACATATCTGTCAAGGTTCCTGAAAATTGGAAAAATGAAGAAGTACATTTCATATGGGATTCTAATAGTGAGGGAATGATTTGGACTGTAAAAGGAGTTCCTCTTCAGGGTCTCACCGGTGGTTGTAAGTATATCGTTCAAACAAATTCTTATCTCTAAAAATTTTAACTCATTCCTTATGTAATTAGATGGTAGCGATCGTAGAGCAGAGTATATTCTTACGCGTTGTTGTAAGGGTGGAGAAAAGTTCGAATTTTATCTGGAAATGGCTTGTAATGGTAAGTCAAAATTCTTTGATTTCGTTTTTAATTTTAATTTAATTTAATTAAATTTGTTATTACCATGCTGTTTTTATAGGCATGTTTGGCAATGGAAGCAATACAATAAATCCCCCAGATCCAAACAGGACTTTTTGTCTAAATACGGCGGAATTGAAGGTTCCTAACAAGGATGCATGGGGTCTATTCTATGACTTTCAGATTATACGTGATATGGCTAAAGAAATTCCCGAGGATTCTGTTCGATCAGCTCAGGCTCTTTATGTTGCCAATAATATCATCAATATTTTTCAGCCAGGTGACGATAAATCAATTCTTGAAGGTCGTAAAGTCGCTAAAGAATTCCTGAAAAACAAAAATGGAAGCACACAACATAAATTGACCGCGGTTGGTCACTGTCATATCGATACTGCTTGGTTATGGTATGTGATAAATGAGAAATTAAAATTTTCCATAAGATGGAATCTGCATAATACGTTTTGCCGATAATAGCGTTCAATTTTTTTTTACTTTACTTTAAGGCCATTTGATGAGACTAAACGTAAAATAGCTCGAAGCTGGTCAACTCAAGTTGGTTTGATGGATTTATATCCGGATTATAAATTCGTGTGCTCTCAAGCTCAACAGTTTGAATGGTTACAAGAACATTATCCGAAACTATTTGACATGGTCAAAAAAAAGGTTGAAAAGGGCCAGTTCTTGCCAATTGGTGGTGTATGTATTGTATATTTTTATTAAAAAGAATTAATTATTATATCGATCAACCATTAAAAATTCTAATTCTTTATAATGTAGACTTGGGTTGAGATGGATTGTAATATTCCCAGTGGTGAATCATTTTGTAGACAATTTTTATATGGGTAATTCATTAAAAATATAATTAAAATTTTCACGAAAACCTTCTATTTTAAATCTTAACATCAAATATTCGTGATTTAGGCAAAGATACTTTGAACATAACTTTGGAATGAAAAGCAAAGTGTTTTGGCTTCCAGATACTTTTGGTTATTCCGCTCAGTTGCCACAGATTATCAGAGGTGCCGGACTTAAATATTTTTTCACTCAAAAGTTATCGTGGAATAATATAAACAAGGTTTAAATCAACTTCAACGATGTCTGTTTTATTCAAATAATTTTTTTTATCTAAAGTTAAGGTCTTTAATTCTTTTTTGTCAGTTCCCCAACACAACTTTCTATTGGGTGGGACTTGATGGTAGTAAGGTTCTGACACACATGTGCCCAGCTGAAAGGTAAGAAAATTTTTATTATGTTGATTAAAAATTCTTTTAATTTAATTGAACTCTAATTCTCATCTAAATCATCAGCTACGTTTCTCAATGTACACCAGGAGAACTTGTTAATAGTGTTAGAAATCACAAGGATAAAGAATATAGCAACGAAAGTCTTTTAGTCTTTGGAAATGGAGATGGTGGAGGTGGTCCACTTGCTTCTATGATTGAACGTTTAAATCGAATGAAAGATATTGTAAATATAGTTGAAATTTCGTGTTTTTATATATATTTTTTGGCCTTTTAATTAAACGTGATTTTCCTTATAATTAGGATGGGCTAGCTAAAGTTGAAATGGGATCTGCTGAAGAATTTTATGAAAGAATTGAAGAAAGTTCTAAAGAATTAGTCTCTTGGAAGGGAGAATTAGTAAGAGATATATTAAAATTTTATTCAACCATATTGATATTATTGTATGGCTAATTGAAATTATTTATAATTGTAGTATTTTGAGCTTCACCGAGGTACATATACTACGCATGGTAGTATCAAGCGATACAATCGCAAATCGGAATTTCTTTTGCGAAATGTTGAGTTAATATCAACTATTAATCTCATTAAATCGCAAATTGAAAACAAGGATGCCAAGTAAATATATTAATCGTTCTTTTTTACATTATGTTAGATATTTTCTCATTTTATCATCTTAACTTTGTTTTAGCTATAATTATCCAAAAAAAGAATTGGATAAATTATGGAAATATGTTTTATTGTAAGTGGATCTGCATTTATACATTGAATATGAAAATTAGGAAGCAAAAGTTGATGAAACTTAAATCTTATAGGAACCAGTTTCACGATGTATTGCCAGGGTCGTCTATTGAAATGGTTTATGTCGATGCTACTAAGGTATGAATTTTTTATAGGACAAATATTAATTCATTATTTATATCAGATTTTAATTTTTTCTTATAGTTTTATAAGGAAGTTGAAGAAAAAGGAAATTTACTTCTTGAAAATGCTTTCGATGAATTATTCCAAATTTCAAAGAGTTCCGGATCTTCCGAAAAAGGTGATAAATAAATTTATTAGTTTAGCTCATGTTGTATCAATTAGTTTAATACAAATCATTTTTTTTTTTTTCATTAGGATTATTGGCCTTTAATACGCTTGGTTGGAATAGGACTGAAGTAGTCGAAGTTCCCGTGTGTGAGGGAGTAGACAAGTTACCACAAATTTCAAATGACGAGAGAACTGGATTTATTTTAGGTTTGTTTCATATTTTTTTAATTTTGATTAATATAATATCATGACACAATCTAATCCTTATATACTACTATAGTTAACGATGTCATTGGAATTGGAGCACAAGGAATTGATTTAGGGATTCCCACCAGTTTTTCACCAGTTACTGGTATTGTATGCTTATGTTTAATTGAATCCCGATATTTATATGATTTCATTTTTATTTTCATTTGCATTTTTATTTAGTTCGTATGATTGATAATGATCATTTTTGCTTGCGGAATCAATATATTTGTTCGATATTTGATAAATATGGTCATTTAATAAGCTTAATTGACTCTGACTCAAAATCAAGGTAAGCATCATTAATGAAAATGATATAATAATAATTTATACTAAAAAAAAATTTTCTTTATTTAGTCGAGAACTTATTCCCAAAGGCCAATATGGAAATAAGTTTAATATATATGAAGATATTGTATGTATGACTATGTTTAATAATTTCATTATAAACTTCAATGATTAATTATAAATTTTTTTGTTCGTTAGCCATTATTCTGGGATGGTAAGCAATATAATATAATTTTTTTAATCAACTTTTATGTTCAGATTGATAATATACAAATTATGAATTCATTCCTTTTCCTATAGCATGGGATGGTATGTATTATCCGAGTTAATCTTGATTTTAAAAATATATATTGTTAAAATTATTAAAATGATTTTATATTTTGAAACATATAGTTGAAATTTATCACCTGCAAAAGGGTCGTGAGGCAGAACTTGGCACTGTCAAGGTTTTATATCTACATTTTTATTTTATTGATATTTTTGCTAGTCATATAACGAGAGCTTTTCTAAGTCGGCTTGATTTCTCTAGATATTTGAAACAGGACCACTTAAAGCCTCATTGCTACTTGAATCTAAAATTACCGCAACGAGTACACTACGTCAAGTTATATCATTAAGTGCAGTTTCATCAAGAATCGACTTTGATACAACGGTAAATTGGGATGAAAATAGGCAATTCTTGGTAATTATAAATATATTTTCAAGTAGAATTTATTGCTCTAAATTAGTATTATTTACTAACTTTTCTGCATATCCATTATAGAAAGTAGAATTTCCGTTTGATATAAACAGTGATTATGTAAATATTATATAATGTTTTGTTTTTTAAAAAATTATAAAGCATAATTTAATTGATCACCGTTTGGATGTTGTAGGCTACGTATGAAACTCAATTTGGATTCATTCAACGGCCCACACATTATAACACCACATGGGATTCAGCCAAATTTGAAGTATGTGGACACAAATTTGCTGACTTATCAGAGTATGGATACGGTGTAGCATTGTTGAACGATTGTAAATATGGTAAGTAACTAGAATAAGAATTATTCTTAGTGAACTTGCGCATTTATATATTTTGATTATATTAAGGTTATGCGGTTCATGGAAACGTGATGAGATTATCTCTTTTAAGATCCCCAAAGGTATGTCTAAATTATTTAATAAATTTTTTTTTTATCAGATGTATCTAATTTGAGCTTTCAAATAATGTCTAGGCACCGGATGCTCATTGTGACATAGGGGTGCACAATTTCAAATATGCAATTCTTCCACATGCTTGTTCTTTTTTGGAATCAAATGTTGTTAGAGAAGCGTATCAATTTAATGTTCCTTTAATTGTTAGGTAAAATCACTTTTCATTTTAATGCTTTTCTAATAAAATAGTAAATTAAATCTTCCGATTTTGTTGATTTATAAACAGACCCACATCCAAGGAGATTGTACAAACATTTAACGTCAAATCATATTTCACAATTTCTAACGCCCCAAATGTTATTTTGGATACCGTAAAGCGCGCCGAAGATTCTGACGGGATTATCTTGAGATTATTTGAAGCTTATGGTGGTCATGCTAAAGCTATATTGACAAGGTGAGTAATTAAAATGATTATCATTGAATATTGTTTTTTACAATAACTCATTTAAAAATTTTTAAATTTTACGTAAAACATAGCTCGCTTCCGTTAGAAAATATTTATGAAACCAATATTTTGGAAGATCATACTTGTCTTATTAACTATAATCAACAGGATGGTGCAGTTATTAAATTCAACCCATTCCAAGTCATCACATTGAAAATGAATTTTAGGTGAGTTCACTCATTGGATCCTTACTTAAATGAAATATGGTAATATATTAGTTAATTATATGACTTGATATCCGATTTTGCCAGTAAAAAGCATAATTAATTGGACTTTTGTAAAGATTCATAAAAATTACATCGTGGAATGAATAACTTCAATATTTGTAAAAATCTTTTTTATTTTTTTTTATTTTTGTCTATAGAGAACGAGAATGGACATTGATTTAAAGAAACATGTGAATACATCTAAGTATATTTATATGTTGGATTTTTTCAATATTTTATTTTGCAATATCAAAATATTTAATAAATTATTATCTTTCATTATTATTGCAAATTTAAGTGAATAATAAAAATATACCCTTATTATGTATTTTAATTTAATATGTTATTAATAATAAAAAAAGAGATTTAAGTCCGTTATATTTATTGTATACCGAATTCCATAAAAGTTCATTTTTCAGTTGTATAATTTGGGGTATTTCTAATCAATAAGATACAATTTGTATAGAATTTCAATTAAGTAATATAATTCTTGCAAGTCACTGATCTCTTTTTTTTTTTTTTTTTTTAAAGAAAATTTCTTTTTATAATAAAATTTTCTTCGTTGTAGTATACGAGTTTTAACCCATGTTTGAGACAAAAATTAAAAATTGCGAAAAGATCAAAAAAATTAGAGGTTGCTATTAAAATCACGTAACGAGATCATATGATTTACTATGTTCGTATATGAAAATATTACCATAAATAGTGTTCGATAATGAAGATCATGAAGATCTTCGAATCCCACAATTTCAACATTTCAAACATTTCAATATAAATAAGCACAGAAACCATCTATCAATTCCTCAGTGTTCTTGTGAAGTAGACGATGTCTATAGGCTGACTTGTGATCCCCATGTCTTCGGATAGGGCGACTTTTGATCTCCAAGTAGTCTAGTCTTTTTCATAAGGTTTATACGCTCCCTCTTGTGAAGGAGACGATGTCTATAGGCTGACTTTGTCGTTCAATAAAGGTCGACATTTGATCGCCAAGTAGTCTAGTCTTTTTTCATATGTGGTAAATTTTTTTTATATTAAAGCGGGTGGGGTGATAGTGGGAAATATAATAAAGTTCATTGAAGAATTAAAGCATTGATTCGTCGTAGGATTGGTTTGTTCTGACAATCATTTTGTTTGATTTGTTTCGAAATTTTGAAATTTCTTTATAAAGTATTTTTATTTTGCTTTTTTTTTTTTTTAATAAATATATATTTTTATGTTTTTTATCACAAGAATATGTTTCGATCAAATTACAAACGCTAAATAATAAAGGAAAAAATATTAACAAGCGGATGAGCTATATATTTCATACTTCCTCTATACCGGTTGTGCAGGGAATCATCTGAATAAATCTTTGATAATTTAATAAAATAAAAATTAATTTTTTTTACATTGAATGAATCATTATATTCTCTTATAAATTATCAAAATGATTACACGCGTGCGTACAAAAAAAAAAGCGAGGCCTTCGTTCTACACGAAATTTAAAGCAGGGTTAATTTCCTTCTAATGCGCCTAAATTGTTATGTTTAAATTGGACAATAATAGAGAAATAAACATAAAAAATTTATCATGTGATACTTATATAACGAAAATATATTAAAAATCATTAAAATCTTTCCTTTATTTTGTTAGTATAAATTGAACCACCAATTTCTTTATGGCATTACATTTATTTTATCAATCAAACGATGTGAATGCTGGTTTTGACGAGAATCTTTCTTCTTGTGTACATATCTTAATAATGTCACTATGCTAGCCGGTGTCATTCCTTCGATACGTTTTGCTTCTCCCTAAATAAATAGCGAAATAATTAAATCAACGAACAATTATAAATTATTATTTTATAGCTATTATATATTTACCAATGAGGTAGGTTTAATGAATTTTAGTTTTGATCTAGTCTCAAATGATAGGTTATGAACTCTACACAGATAAGAAAAAAAGTTAATGCATATATCATTTTTATACTGTTTATCTTGGGTAAATATTTCTTACTTATCATAATCCAAATCCTCCGGTAATAACAATTCTTCATCTTTTCGAAACACCCGAACTTCTGCTTCCTGCCTTTCCAAATATGTTTTATAAATTGCTATGAAATTAAATAATATAATTAACAATATAAATAAAAAAAAAATTGTAACAGTTTTATTTCTGTATACCCTCAACGTGTAATCTTTGCAGTATAGAAGGTCCTATCTCATCGAGTCCTGGGATGATTTGTGCAAGGGATTCCGTAGTACTCCCACGAATTCCAATTACATCTATAGCGCTAAAAATTTTTTAATATCATTTAAACAGTT
>CAJVPQ010001058.1:0-20676 GCA_910591825.1 Funneliformis caledonium
GAGAGGTAAAAATTCATACATTAATATCCTATATTTACAATAACTAATTTTCCTTTTTTTAATATTTAAGACTTGACTGATTTGAGAAATTACGACTGCTAAGATCATTGAAGCAGTCTGATGCTAATCCTCCTGCAAAACGAAGAAAAATCGGAAAATCGTCGTCAAAATCAAAGGGAAAAAAGCCAGTGCATTGGCAAAGATTGAAGTTTGTTAAATGGTTGTGCATATTTTTTCTCGTTAAATATTTTAGGTGACATAACGAAAATCATGTATTTACCTCAAAAAAGCTTTGAACGATGTGTGTATTGAGGTATTCGTTATACTGAATATTAAAGAGAGGTATTGGGGAAGTTCTAACAATCCGACTTTCAAAAATCAACTCATGACTTGTAAAGTTTCCAAATATATTGATAATAATACTTGCTTTTATTTTATTTTTTGCTCAAAATGATGGACTATCAATATATAGCTTGAAAATTTTTGACTGAAGATTCATGTATTGGGTTACTCTGTCGACACTTCCTGGGATGTAAGAAATTTTCGTCAAAAAAAAAAAAAAAAAATCTCTCTTCATTTATTAATTCAAGTATTAAAATTATACATAAATAACACAAAATTCTGTTAAATAATTTTAAATTTATAGGTGTTTGATAAAATTAAAGTCTACTTAAAATCAATGCGCCTTTCGTTAAATTTCTGTTTGGTTAAATAAAAGGGTATAGGAAAGCACATTGACAAAAACAAACCATTCGTAAAATAAAATGATTGCACCTTTCAAATCCGCAAGCATATCAATACATAAGATGAAAGTCGGATTTTTTAAAAAAAGCGACAAATAAAAAAATAAAAAGTTCCACTTAATGTATTTCTAAATTTTAATTATTATTGGATTATGTACATGTGCTTCTTAATACATGTGACGTTATCTTTTTATATAAAAATACAAAAAAAAATAATGTAAAGAAAAATTAATAAATAATTTATTTTTAAACAAATAATATATTAATATAATTTCTTTTAGCGCATACGGAGGGAGGACACGGCCATTGATACTACTGATTCAATGACTTATTGAAAATCTGATGGTATTTATCACCTTTCGCCACAATGTCAGAAAGATATGTTAGTGTTGAAGGCGAATCAGTCACAATGCTATCACCGTAGGAGATCGGAACAAATAGTATTCCGTCATTGACTCACATGTTATATACTTGAAGTGCACTACTATTATCAAACTTATTGTTCGCCTTTTTTTTTTTAGATCTTTGCTTATTTTTTCATTAAAGGCTGTTGTTACAAGTAAATCGATTCTGGTACATAATTTTTGATATTTCTGTTTGATCACGAAATGCCTTTGCTTCACTTAAAGGTTCCAATTATGGAAAATAAGCAAATTTGTTAAATTTTCAACATGTAATAGAAATCCATGATTATATAAAAAATAGAACATAACTTATTCAAAAATTTATATTATAATACAAATATGAATCAGAATTTCTTAAATTGCTCGTTCTTCTTCATCATAAGCCATTTTCTCTTCATCAGAAGTGTTAAACTTATTAAAATTTCTTTTATTTTTAGATTTCAATAGATAATTTTAATCACTACCTTTTTGAGAATGCGTGTCGCGTTAAATGTTTGTTATAGCTGAATTTTTTGAAGAAAATTGGATGATTTGAATCCATACAATCTTAGCACAGAATGGATATATTGATAAAATGAACAACTCCTTTACATAATTCTTTACAAACATTCTAATAAACTGAATTTAATCTAGATATACTATGGTTTAGTAATGTTTCATAAAATAATATAAATTAAACAATTCTTGATCTATAATTCTCTATTTGTTAAGCGTTAGCCTCCTTATTTTCTTATAATCTTGAAATCTGACATTATTCTGTGTAATTTAATTTATAAAATTACTTTAGTAAATCATCTTTAAATATATAAAATAATAATTGATGAATTACCTTCCATAACAGTTAATTTTTCGGATAAATCTCAAAATCTCATAATTAGATCGATACCGTCTGTGAATAGGTGACCAACTCCACCAATCAATGTTGTAAAATTATATTGTCATCCTGCATATGGAATATTGTATTTCCTGTTTTGAGATTAAGTAAATGAATAAATAATTATATTGATTAATTACCTCAATTTCGGTATTCCGTACGTTCAGGTACGTTTATTGTAATTAAGATACATTCTAGAGAAATATCTAAGAAAATTATATAGATCCGATTCTATTCTTTCAGGAAGAAAGTCATCATTTTTATATCTAAAATTCAGCAAGGACATATTGGTCAGATTTGGAAAACTATTACTTTAATTAAATAAAAATAAAAAATAATTACTATTTGACAATATTATGGCAAATAATTTTTTAAGCAATTATATATATATATATATTTTGATAGAGAGGGTTTCATGGCGTGTACAGCATCACTTATAAATGTTAATCTCGTAGTTGCCCATTGATCGACGGTTCCAGGATCAGTAAAAAAGGGAAAATCTGAAATTTTAATCTAATTTTGGTCAAGTGGATCAAATAAAAAAACTTTTGACAAAAATTTAGATTTCTACCTTTTCTATTGATTGCCGCCCATCTCTTAATGATCTTCTTCCCAAAGGATAAAAGGTATTCTAGGATATTATTCATAATCATTTCTTGACCATTTAGTTAATACCCAAATATTCTCCTCTTGAGGTTTAATTCTTTGATAACATAAACTAATTGATTTTCATAATCAGGGAATTTACTTGTTGGTAGTTCATCATCCTTATAAGTCCACTTAACCTCTTTTTCATGTTGTTAAGAAGGGTAAGAATAAGCATGACGATACATTAATCACATCAAGAAAGTACAATCTCCTTTTGGGCCCATCGAAACTCGGTGATTGAAAAGTTTTTTTAAATTTAGAGCGAATCTTCAAAGGTAGCCCAAACTTCTTCCTCATTTAATGATATCCAACACCATGGCCACAATAATACATTTAACAATTAATCTCTCAATCTACCAACTTACAACAAATGTAAATTGAATATTTAAATTTACTAAATTCATAAATATTCTTAACGTGATATCCTGGGAATTTTAAAAAATGATCATGAACAGTTATAACATGATTTTCAATTATATCACCAATTTGATCCGGTACAACTTCATGAAATCTTGTGGCAATTGATTCCGAATACATTTTAATTTAATGCCACTTAGATATATCACGTCTTTGTTCCCGGTCAAAGATTTTTATATTATATTTCTTTTCGATTGTGATGATTTTTTTGATTGAAGGCGCTAAAGCTAGCCTCCTGTGCCTGCACCAATTATAAAGATTGTAGGATTTTAAGTTCACCCATTTTAATATCATTGAATTTCTTAAATACGGATATAATTTAATTTTGAGGAAACGAATTTTAGAAAAAAGAGTCGATAAAGTCGTACGAGTTTCTCAAATTGGTAACGATGACAATTATTCGTACTACATAAATATTAATGATATACTGCGTCAAATAATTCGCGTTTATTTAAGCAAACATTCACAGACATGATTAGTTAAGATATTTTGAATGAAAAGATAGAATTTATTTGAAGGACTGAATGTTCATGACAATAGTTTTATTGAAGAAACTTTATTATGTTTTCTACACACTCAATACCCCATTAAAAAAATCTATTTATCAATTTAAGTCTTGAGCAAGAATATGAATTCCTTATAATAAATGTATTAAATATATAAAAAATTAAAAATTAAATTTTGTGTAAAAAGCTCACTAGATCGGATTTAGAAATACTAAAATAGACCCGGACCTCCACCACACTTGGCTGTAGTACTATACTGTCTGTACAGAAACAAGAATTTACAATCCTTCATTTAGGCATATACTTGTCTAGGGATAATACAATCATTGTCTTTCTTGCACGTGATTACCGCGAAAATATTGTGCGTGAATGAAGATCACACAAAGAAAACAAGAAAGCGTAGATGAAGCACTTTAAAGAGAATACTCAAAGCCAAATATAAAATTTTATAAAAGACATAAGCGAATAAAGTACTATTGCCAGTAAAATCCATGAGATCGTAAATCATATGATCCATAACGTGATTTTATTGCCAACGTTCGACTTACATAGCGTCGCCCGGAAAAATGGTAGCCGGATTTGTATTTCTGGCTATTTATTATTAGGGTTAGTATTAGAATTAGGGTTTGGGTTAGGATTAGGATTAGGATTAGGGTAAAATTAGGATTAGTTAAGAGGGTCAGGAAATGCCACATTGCGTCGCATCCCAACCGTTCTTCAATTTACTAAGTATTTTGTGAGAAATATGCTAATTGTCACAATTAACGTCACCCATAATAAGTAAATGTGACCTGGCAAATAAAATCCGGCTACCATTTTTTCAGGACGGTTGACTATGGGAGATAATTGCATAAAGATCAGGATCGTAAAATCGTATGTTCAATATCATTATGAGAATTTTCTGAGTCTAAAGAATTTAGTGATAATATTTAGCATTGGATGTATATGGACAAACTACCCTCATATGCAGTGTCAGCACTATCAATATATTTAAAAATATGATGTAACATAGAAGCATTTATTTATTTATAACTTGTCATATATTTGTTTCTCAAATGTTTATTTTTGTGTATTTATGTTCTAATTTCTAATGTTCAAAAATAGTAAAAAAAATAAGTTACACTCATTGAAAGAGTCTTATATTAAAAATAAATATATGGAAGTTTATTAGGAAATCAGGCTCTGGGAACTTTTTTGACTAAAATTAAGACCTTATTACATTTTAATTTAATAACATCAAAAACTGAAATGCAATAAAAAACAAAATTTTGTTAAAAATTCACAGAGCCTGATTTTTCTAGTAATCCTTCTATTATATATAATTAATATATTAAAAACTTCAGAATATAACTAAAATTTTTGATGATTATTCTTTCTTAAATGAAATTTCTAATTTAAAGTTATTAGAATTATTAAACTAATTTTATATTTCTAAAAATACTTATTATTTAGTAATAATTAATATTATTGGCAATGAATTTTTTGCATTTTTAAATAAAGAATAGGTAATCACAATAACATAAGTTTCTATAACACCTTAAAATTCACTAGTTTTGAAAATTACTATATAATATGCTCCTTTATAATAATTTATATCTTTTGATAAATCTATTCATTATAACATTTATCTTTACCATAACATTTCTATCTAATAAAATTAATCTACCATTAATAAAATTAAATAATACAAAAATTTAAACTATGAAATATATTAGCAGGTTTTTGTTTTTTGAAATAAACATTTTGATGATGAATAATTGAAAATAAATATATTGCTTCTTAATAATATAATTCTCTTTTTCTACTCAATAACTAGTGTAAACTCTAAAGACTATAATTATTATTAATTATTTTATATTATTAAATAAATAAGTTATAATTTTTAACAGTTAATTTTACTCAGCATGATATTCCAAAATTTTTTCATATATATTTTATTAATATTAAGAATATACAAAGAGGAAAATTTTAGTATTAAAATATTTTATTTTCTAATAATCTTCTGCATCTTTCAATATTATACTACTATTTGCAATCTCTTTAAATAAATATCATGATATTTTTTAAAAAAAAAAAGTAGATAAATTAACAGTATTATAATGTGAATCAAAAAGCAATTGAATAATACAAAATTTTGAAGGAATTATGTTTAGAAATTTCTTATAGCAATAATAAACTAACAGATTTCTTTATTTATATGATGTACTTTAATCATAATTATATTATCATTCACAAATAATAATACATCTACAAGCTATAAATTATCTACTACTTTTAGTCTATTAAAATCTTAATAACCTTTTTGTATTTTTGATTTCTTAAGCTAACACTTAAATTTATAATTTAATATTAATAATATGTAAAAGAATACTTATAATACATTCATAAAAAAAGTATGAAATCTCACATCTTTGTAAAAATGTATAATATATTAGCATTATCTACTTCATTAAGACAGAATTTTTCTAATATTAGAATTATTATTAATTATGAATAAATAAATAATATATTTAAAGTTTCAAACTTTGATACTAATAATGATAAGATTTTTGAATTGTTGTCTTTTACACATTGTATATTAATTATATTTATAAAAATTTTTTGAAGGTGATTAGAGATTTTTATAATATCTGTTATTTTTTTTTATCTTTAATTTATAGCCTCAAATTAATATTTATTTGCAGATTTTAAATACTCTATACTGGTCTACATATACTTATTTATGATTTTAAGTTATTATCTCTCTATACTTATAAGTTATAAATAAAATATACTATAGAATAGCTTGTAAATATAGATACATAAATGAATTTAAAAGTTTCATTTCTAATACAAATAAATTTAAAAGCAGATTTCTTGTTTTTAGTAAAAGTTATAATACTATAAAAAATTAAATAGATGCTATAACTTATTTAATAATTTGTAAGAAAAAATACTTGTATTTATAAAATTGGTAAAGTTTTGTATAAGATTTATATCATTAAAACTATTAAATCGTCATTTTTATCTGAACATTGTAGATTATCAATCTTATAATCTAATTATTACTTATTAAATTCTGATTGTAAAGTTTTGTTAAAAATCATATTTATTTGATGAAATTAACTTTGGATATTATTATTAAGATCTTTAAGATAAAGTACAAGAATATATGAAGGGAATTATTTTGTAAAATTTGTATTGAACTTCAAATCAATCAGAGAATCATTTAAGCAGATTTTTTTGTGATATTAATAGATCAATAATATATTTTTAAAATAATAATATTCAGCTTCAAATATATTTTAAAGTAATATTACATTTAAATTCAAAATAATAATACTATAAATTATATTTTAATTTGTATATTTATAAGATGAATATATAGAATAAACTAATCGCTACTATTTGTTCATCTTCTATTTCATAATTCTGTTCAAAAAAATTATTTAAAGTTTCTGTTTCTAATATAAGAAAATTCTTTAATCTCATATAATTATTAAAATCTTATTATTGACATCAATAATTTCTTTTGATTTAAAAAAGCTTTCAACTTGAAGGAATGATTTTTCATTCTAAAATGATAAATTAATTATGACAAAATTACTGGTATATACTATTACATTATTTATAATATTAATTATAAATAATATTGCATTAAAATAATCTTACACTGCAGTATTATTATAATGCATATAATTGTAAAATTTGAATTATTTTTGTTAACATATATTGAATAATTTATTTTTCATCATATATTATTAAAATTGAAAAGTAATATAGTAAAAAATTTTATATAACTAGATCTGTAAGTTAACCTTAAGTTGATAAAGTTCTTCTAAAAAAGTTTTTAAATATAAATTTTAAAAATAGACTTTAATTCTACAATTTTAATAAAGATATTATTTTACACTTTCAACCTTTTTCTTTCTTATTTTCATACAAGAATCTGATCATGATAATTAATTACGCAAGTGAATTCTATTAATAAATTATTATAATTTTAATCATTTATTTCTCTTAAAAAAAGCTTTTGAGATAATTGAGATCTTAAGATATTTAGTTGTTAGCTTAATTTCAGTATAATTTCAAATTTAACAATAGTATTTTATATAATTTTTAACAAATATCCTTCAATATAATATATTTAAATACTTCTAATTCTTTTGTGTATTAAAAATACTTTTATTCTTTTTGATTAGCTATGTTCTGCTAGAAAAGTATATTAAATAAAATGACTATACTGTTTTGCTACAATATTTAAGTAACTAACATAAATTTGTTTAGAGATCTTTAGCCAATACTCAAGATTAAATAATAAATCTTTACCACTTGATGTCTTTCCTATAGTTGCTGCCCATATTTCATACTATAAAATTCTATTTCAGTTACATTTAATTTATAATATAATATATTTTTAAGTATATTTTAATCAATATCTCACTTACAAAATAAAATAATAATTATTTGAATCTTCTCATAAAAATGAAGCTAATGAACTAAATATCATAAATTATATCATTAATTGAAATACTTGAATAGATTTTTTAATATTGTCAACATTGTTATAATAAAAACTTGGAGAGAAACTTGTTTTAGATTAAAAAAGGTTGGATATATTTAATAGACTCGCAAAATATATGATGATATTAATTGTTAAAGTTTTAGTTTAAGGAATGGGATTTGGGGATTTGGGATGGGATGGGATTGTGACTTTATCCCATACTTATATAGTATGGTAACATCCAATTTTTATTGATTCTCATTTTCAAGAAAATTATTACAAAAGAGAAGAGAGAGAGAGAGAAACATGAAAAATAGTTTATCAGTTGTTTAAATAATTATGACAAGTTATGCAGAAGGTCTTACAATTAACGGAATAAGGAATGTAAATTGATTTCAGAAATTGATGATTTATTTAAAGCAACTTTACTATTTCAGGGTTCGCCACTTGGCTTTGTGAATCAATTTTGCAACTCAATTTTGTTTGCTTAGCTGCTTAGCTTTTTGCAAATTGGCCCTATCAAATTTTGCCATATAACTTGCTAATTGGCTTTGATGACTTTGCCACTTGGCTTGGATAGTAACTTTATGCAGCCTCATTAATGTCCGAAAAAAAAATAATGTTTCTATCTATGGTTAACTGATCTGCTACAAAAGTTCATTTGAATAATTTAAATAGAAAATTCATGCATTAATTATCACATGCTAAACTGCAATCTTTACGGCAAAATCATTTTTGGAACTAACGAGTTGGAAGAAAGAGGCAATTTTTTTTGTCAAGAAAATTGAGTACGTTGATGCTTCTCGTTAACTAGCTGTTGTTTCAAAACTTGTAAATCGTATTAACATTTAAATAATTTTAATTATGGATAATCCAACTAAAATCCTTTTTTTTGTTTTGTAAAATTGCGAATGGTATTAATAATGAGGGATCGACAACTTGCACAAGCATGAATGATTGACATAAGTATATAATCTTTTGTTATCGTGCGTTCTCTCTTCTTCTCAAATTAAACCTTCAATAAAATAATAATTTTCTTCCTCCCTCTCCCACTTTTTTATGACTCCTGCCGTGCGTTCGCTGGAGATTTCGAAACCGACTTCATTATTAACAACGTTTTGAATAATTTTACATCAGGGCAAAAATAAAAAAAAAAAATAATTAGAGGAGTTGATTAATATTACCTTAGTTACTTAAATATCGTAACAATAAAATTATAGGTATGTGAAAATCGCCTTTTGTATCAATTTATTGTATATTATTCAAATATTATAGAAGCCATGATTAATTCAATGGTACGCTCTTGAGAACAATAGCACGTCATTGAGCTGGAAAGGTTTTCTGAAGGAGGAATTTTAACATGATTATGGGGAGGGTCATAATTACGAAATTTCAACCTTTGTCATCTCCATAAGACCCTGTAATTAACTGTAAGAAGTTACAAATTATAAATTTAGAACTTTATTGGTTTCAGCTGCTATTTTTAAAATTAAATGCAATACTACATTCAGCAAAAATCTCTTCATTTTTAATAAATTGTATCCAAATCTTTGTTTTACGAATAATATTTCTCGTGTTTGTATTATTGGATTTTGACGATGATTGATTAGCAAAGGACTTTTATAACTATATCCGATAGTGTGTAACTTTATCGCACCACTTTTTATTTCAATTGTGCAATTCGTCGATTATTTAGGTCATCAATTTCTTTTATGAGCTGACTCATCCGTTAAAACTTCAAAAAAAAAAAAAAAAAAAAAAAAGATTTCGATGGTCGTGAAATACAAAAAATGCTCTATTAACTTATAAATATCTCTTTATCGAATTAAAAATTTAGACTTGACCAGTGACAAAACAATAGATATACCATATAATATTAAAATGTTCCAAACAGGACGAAATTGAGAAACAGAATTGAATTTTTAATGAAGTTTAATGTCCATCACAAGATATATATTTTATGCATATTTTTATTTCATAATTTTATTTAATAATAATCTATTGTAAATAATCTCAAACAAATTGTTTCTTTGAAAGCTATAGAATAGAGAGTCTCACTAACAAAAAATTTATTACGAAAAGCCTAATTTATAATACTTTCAATCCTCTTTTATCAAGAACTCAAAAAATTAAACTATGGCTCCTTATTTTTGCGTGATCTCATCGATCTAGCCGGTTTGTAATTTATCGAGCCCAACAACGAAAGTTTTTTCATTTGTGATTGATTATAAATAAATAAATAAAATATAAATTAAGGAAAAAATGAATAACTTTTTTTAGTGTGTATATTTTAATAGTTTCCTTTGAAGAAAAGCTTTAGCGAATAACAGTACTTTTAAGGATGTCGCATAATAAAAAAAAACCAGATTATCACTTTATATTATAAACATGATTTTCCTGTTGCCTTTTTATCCTTTTATTGACAATTTATTGATTTCAGTTTAATTTCGATTGAGTTAAATAATCCATCTATTTAATGCGAATAATGAAGATTAGTCGATTCTGAACATATATACTTATAAAATAACCCATCTGCGCTAATACAGCTATGTTTGACAGGTCCAATAACGCATCCAAAAATGAATTACAATCAGAGTTGTATCAGAAGAAAAAGAAAGAAAAATTTACATATTTAAATATTATTTAGTTAATAAAGAGTTTTCAATTCTAATTTAGAATTTTTAAAAGTTATCATAAAGTATTTACATCCTTAAAAATTTTTAAATAGTAAATTTTTTAGCCAATGCTTAATTTCATTCGTTTCTTGATTTCGCATCTCCCCAATAGTCAGATTTGGGATCACGCATTATAATAGTTTATACAGTTCTCAACGATAATTTATTTATTAAATTTTTCTTTATTACTTTCACAACAAGATTATTTATTTAGCACGGAATCAACGCCATATATTACAAATGTTATAACCGTGACAGTTCGGTCCTCCGGTTCTTAGAATATGGAGAATATAGATCGAGGACCGCTTATACCGTCTAAGACCGATCTTACCGGTTTATTGTATGTAAATATGTTTTTGATATAGGAAAATCAGGTATTACATCAAAACTAAAAATCAAAATTTTTGTTAAAAAGTTCCAGAGCCTAGCTAATGATTCTAGCAATCTACCCATATATGGTCAAAAAAAAAAATAAAAAATAAAAGATATATAAAAAAATATAAAGATTATTTTGTCCATATTACTGTAGATAATCAATTACATTTAATTAAAATGTATTGGAAACCATAATTCTCGAAATATGGGATTTAAGCGTTTCGTTTATGTTACATGCGCTAAATTTTTTGTTTGGATTAAATGATGACTTGATAATTTATCAACTGAACAAGACTAAATGAAATTTTGGCACAGTTTTTTTTGTGAATCGTGGCTTAATTTTATTATGATATTAAATAATTATTTATATAGTATATGTTTCAGTGCATACATTTGTTGTGACTGAAATTGATTTTCGTCTGAAGTTGGAATTCAGACGATCTTCGATAACTGATTGGTCAATTTTTATGTAACTCTTTAATTTCAGTTAAATTGAGTTTCAGACACAAGGCCGTCTGAAATTAAGATATCTGAAATTGAACTTCAGTTAAAATCTGAATTTTATACAAATTATATATTTATAAATTAAAATTAAAATAATATGAAGTATCTATAATCTATCTACATGTACTGTACAAAAGCAATTTATTTTAATTAATAAAATTTTTATGATTTTTAATTGTCCTTTATTTATTTTTTTTTTACTATTCTATTATATAACAAACGATTCCTTTTCTTTATAATTAAAATTTGAAAATATTTATAAAAAGTTAAGTAATTTTATTTTAAAATTCGCCTCTCAGCTTCAAAATATTATAATTATACAGGTAACTTGTAAAGGTAGGAGTTCCTTTTTGCTGAATTAAAATAATTAAAAAGAAGAAAATAGTGAATGTTTTTAACGTGTTTTCTAATGAAATGATTATTTTTGCTTTTTCAAGTTGGATTACTTCGGTCTGAAGTTTAAAAAAAAATCCTGAAAAAATAGAGGAAAACAAAAATGAATAAAATCACTTATTTAACTGACGCAGCACCCGATGTGGTCGAAAAAACCTGCATGAAAATAAAATAGAAATAAAATAAAACTAAAAAATAAATAAAAATAAAAATAAAAATAAAAAATAAATTTAAAAAAAAGAATTTACTTATTTTGCCAAAAACTGAATAAAAATAAAATCGAATTAAAAAAATTTAAAAAAATTTAAAATAAATAAAAATAAATAAAAATGAAATAGAAAAAAAAAAAAATCGAAAAAAAGAAAGATACATTAAAAAGCAGCCCGAATGAGAACAAAAATCCTAAAAAAAAAAATATAAAATATAAAATGATAAATAATAAAAGAAAAAAAATTTAATAAATAAATGCCGCGAAATTAAATTATAATTCAGCTAATAGCTAAAAGTTAACTATATTTACGAAATTGTAAAAAAAAAAAAAAAAAAAAAAAAAAAAATTGGCATATTGTGATTGGTTAAAATAGTTTTTTTATAAGTTGTCTGAAGTCGGAATTCAGATAACAAAAAGGGTGTCTGAAATTGGAATCTCAATTTCAGACACTCGAAGATCGTCTGAATTCCAACTTCAGACGAAAATCAATTTCAGTCATAATACATTCATTATCGTTTGAATCAAATTTGTATCATGCATTCATAAATAATATTATGTTCAATTCAATCGAACACAGATTGACAGAAAGCTTTCAGTTAGCATGATAGTTTTTTATTTTATATCTCCAAATCAATAACTCACAAGATATTCGCGTGACTCATCAGAAAATACAACATTATTTTATCTTTTTCTTTGGTGGGACCTTGTCCAAGCGACATGAAAATTCATAGCCTCCTGGGTAAGAAAAGGTACAGGACGAGAAATACAAACTTTATACCTAAGAACTTGGAGGTTCTCTCTAACCGTACGGGATGCAATATCAAGGTCAGGACACTTTTTTAATGTTTCTGTTATTACTTTACTTGAAGCACACTTTTGTGATTTCACAATTCGACCAAGGTAACAACGCTTATTAGGAATAAGTTACCTTGGACGTCCCAGACGACTTCCTTGCTTAAGGTCATTCGTTTCTTTGAGCTGTTTGGCTCACCTGGATACCCAGATGCTTTATGAAGGTCTGCTACTATATGAACTCCACTATTCCATAAAGTTTTAATACAGTGGCGGCGGTCTTTTTTTGAATCCAGTGTGTAACACGTGTTGCAGCTGAGCTGCGGATTTTTATTAAAATAGGTAAAAAAAAAAAAAAAAATTGTTTACTGAATACTAATATTTAAGCTAGTAGAAGTCCCCTTCTATACTAATTTTTAAATGTTTTGAATAAAATAAACTAACACACATCTTATGTGTTTTTTTTTTTTTTTTTTTGAATGAACTTTTCCATTTAAGTGACGAAAACAATGATCGTTGCACAACTCGATTAACAACTTCAGTATCGTCGTCAATTTTTTATTGATTATTAAGATCTCAAAATCGATTAACTTTATAAAAATATGAAATGAAAAATAAAAATTTGTGTAAATTTACAACTTTTTGAAAAAACTCAATTTAACTTGAAATGTAGCCTTCCTTCACAAAAAATTTATTAAAACGAGAATCATGAGCGTGAGGTGCAGTTAATATTCAAAAAAAAAAAAATAAAAGATCGTTGATGCATTAATATCGTAAGGAGTTCATTTTTTTTATTTACTATGACGTAACGCTAAAATACTGTAAACCCAATCCAGAATTAGATTTAAGATCTGGGAATATCGAATATGAAATTTGTTGTACAAAAGTACTATTTTGAAAATGTTATTTAACCCAAAGTACTAAAAATTACTACAAAAAGAGCTTATATTATAAATTGTTTGGTATTATTATCTAAATATATTTTTTTTTGTTTGGTTATCAAACAAAATATTTTATACTAGATAAACAGATCAACATTATGCAGGTAGTAGTGATTTACAAAATTTGAGAACTTATAGAAACAAATCATATGTGATCTTCCTTGCTGAAATAGATTTATGAAATAAAAAGAATGCTTAAAAGATTTATTCCCTAGATATCATTATTATTTGTTTTTTTCATTGAAAATATTTTCAAACACATTCAATTATGGTGCTCGTAAGACCTCACAGGCATGGAAGTGAAGCGTCGATTTCTAAAATTTATGAAAACTATGATGTTTCCATTAGTCCGGATGGAAATAGGATAGTTGTATTAAACATCACATCTTGTCTATTAAAATTATATAAAGCGAATGACCTGTCAAAAGTATGTAAAGAAATAAATTATGATAGTAAGCTAAAACTAAACAGGAGTTTAACCGTGTCCAATGAATTTACTTTGGCAGATGGAACTGCTGAAGTATTAATTGCCATGTCTTGTTTTGACGATAATGATATGAAATTAAAAGATAACAAGAGAAGAACTCATTCTAATGAACTTTCTTCAGCTGAAGAAGCTGACGTCAATGTGAATGATCAAGATAAATCATCTACATTCATTTTTTCTACTGCGAGGCAAGTGAAAATCGACTCTCCGATTAATGATATGGGAGGAATAATCAAATTTTTGGATACCAAAGATGATGACGATAAAACCGAAGTAGTTCTTATAAATGCGCTCGGAATTACTAAAGCATTCTTAAATCATGTTGAAGGTGTGAACGATAAAAAGAGCAGTATTTTAAGCTTTATTTGTCCTGCTAAACCAATTGAGGAGTTTAATTTTCCAAAAAAATTTTCAAAGGAAATTATACGATTATCAGGCAATGAGACGTGTACCTCTCTTATCCAACGGAATTTAGTAAAAGACCGTTTTGTTATAGAAAGCTATAAAGATAAAGTACAATCCATTGAAATGTATAATTTAAAAACAACTTCATTAGAAAATACCTTCCAAAAACGTGAAGAAATCGCTGCTTCGGTTGTAGGAAAAGGTGTTCCTTTTTTTGCCATTTCAAAAAATGAAACATTATTCGCTTATTGTCGAGGTACCAACAGTATTACTATTTATTTAATGGAAAATGGATTAGAAGTTACCACAAAGAAATTCAAAGAAAAGAATGTGATAAGAATTCTTTCTTTTGATTTCATTCAGGAAGATAGTAAACTATTAATTTTTATCGAGGAAGAAGGAAATAATCCAAAGGAATATAATTATTCGCCTGTAATTGTGGTTTGGGGTCTATTTAGTTGCTCTTATAATTGTGTTGAAAGAATCACTGATACATCCTCAATATATTCCTTTAAACACGATTATTATCAAAGATTAATTGTTTCTGATAACCTTATATTTATCGATAATGATGGGAACATTTTTTCGACAATAGAAATATCAGAAATAAATAAATTGATGAATCCTGAAAATAATAAAACAAGAAAGATTATTTCACTTGACAAATCTCGTGAAATTGCCAATACTTCTAAATCAACCAATACAGCCAAATCTCTTCCCTTATCGGTAGCAGATAATCATTTAGTTTACCATGTCTCTGGAAATCGTTTAGACTTTGAGGATCAAAATGATACAATTATCGTTAACGATCCTGAACCTTGGGTACACAACACGTATTACTATCGAACCACGATTTATCTTGATGCTGAGGGTGAAACTCAGTTAATTATTGGAGAATCCACCGTTCAAGTATGGCTTAAAAGAAAAGGAATTTCTAAACCTAAAAGAATTCTTGAGTATATTTGGACAAATCCTTTTAAAGAAATGCATAGACAAATGCAAATTCTATCTTTGGAAGTTGCTTATAAGGAATTCTCTTTGATATTATACATTCCTTCTGGAGATTCACCTACTCAACCTGGACAACAAGTTACAATTGAATGGCCCGATAAAGTTAATGTTCCGGTAGACGCATGCCAATCATTGAAATTTCTTGAACAACTAAGGAATAAACCTTCAGGCCCAAAGAAGCAACACATTTTTGAAAACTTGGTTCAACAAACTGAAAATATTATCAAGAAATATTTTGTTAAAAGATGTGGATTATGGAGAATGTTGGATATTCGTTATGATCTTATGTCACATCTTATTCAGGGTAATCGTGTTTCTATTATCAGAAGTATTTTATCTTTTAAATCTGCAAATGGCAAGAATAAAAATTTACATATTCCAAGACTTCATTCCTGGGATGGGAGAGTCAAAGAAACTGACCTTGAGATCGCCATCAAGCACACGAGGGGAGCTTACCGTAAAGATACAGTTGTAGTAAAATATTTACTAGATTATTATTCAGATAATGCCACAAAAACTTCAAATTGGATGTTTACAGTAACTAAAGCCATTCCACTTCTTTATGAATATAAATTAGCATATTATGTTAAGGAATTATTTCAAAAACCTTGTTTTGGCTCTAATGAAGTTTACTTGGAAAGGTCAAAACTTGATATTAAAGACATAAATCGTAGTCAACAAAAGAATATCCATGCTTTAAATATAAATACAGGTCTTATCAAGAGAAATGAACATTGTTTCTTAAAACAAATGATTTATCGAGACAAACCTAGGTATGCTTAATGGAAAAGTTAATTTGATATAGAAGCGCTGTAATTAACCATTTATTCCATTATTTAAATTTTAGTAAGAAAACAAAGAATTCTAAAAATATCAAAAATATCGATCAAGTTTACATGGTTCCGCTCCCAGATTTTACTGTATATCCTGACGGGATACATGATGAACGAAAATACTGGGGTTTACCGATTGCATCCTTAAAATACTTGTTTTGGCCGCGTAGTCATGTAATAAAACAAGAAGAAAAACTAAGTCCATTTTTGAGAATGATAAGGTATGATTATACTACGGAAATTTATGATAATCCGTCGATGGCCGCAGTAATTGATTACAAATGGAGCAAAGCAAAAAAATATTTCACCATGCAAGCATTGACTCGTCTTGTATTTGGAGCATCGTATGCAATTTTATCGAATTCAATTCATGGACTTGGTGAAATTGATAGATCCAATACTTTTTTCGTCTTTGTGGCTGTATTTTATTGGTTAGGATTTTATTTATTGAACACTGAACGAGTTCAATTACAATATGAAGGATGGAGAAGATATTTTAGTGTTTACAATTTTTTTGATTTGTTCTCAATTTTATTGCCATACGCAGCAGCTACGTTACAAGTTTATTATTATTCAAAAGAAGAAGTCGATATTATTGGTGATTATTTTAATATGGATGGCAAATTTTTCACAATTTTTAATTCATTTACGGTTTTAACAATGTGGATTGAAGCTTTCTTGGTTAGTTTTAAACTTAATTTCTCTGATTTTAAAGGCATAATCCTATAAACTTATTCATAAAAGTTGAATATTTAAAATTTAGTTATTGCGATACCTTGAAAAAACCGGGGCTTACATATACATTGTCATGAACATCGTAAAACAAATAACATCTTTCTTGATATTTATATTGTTGGTCGTCCTCGGATTTGGTCATACTATGTAAGCGGAGATTAAAGTTATTGTTATTCCCTTTGATTGAGGAAGCCTTGTTAATGTATTTCTTTATATTTTCAGGTTTATTTTACTTAGCAATACAGATCGAATCAGCGTTATACCTGACGGTTCCAATTTCAAAATCTATGATAATAATAAAGAACCAACACCGGGGTTAAATAATTTGGAAATAAATCAAGAATTTGATGTGAATAGTACATCGGATAATTATTATACGAATATTTTTAAGTCTATCGAAGCAGTTTACTTTTGGACTAACGGTCGTTGGGATCAATTAGATCAATGGAATTTCTGGCCAGTAGATGTCTTTTCTATCATTGCTAGTATCCTTCTTGTTACAATTTTGCAAAATATGTTAATTGCAATTATGGCGTAAGCATTCTTTTATTCCTTATTTTTATATTAATTTATTATAATTAATTGCTTACTTTATCAATTTAGTGGTGTTTACGAACAGGCAAAAGAAATTAGTAAATCTGCAGTACTGAAATACCGAGCAGAATTGATCGAAGATTATGAGACACTTAGTAATCCGATCGGAAATAGAAAAGAAGATCCTCGATACATTTATTTCATTGGAAAATCCAAATATATTAAAAAATGGTTAGAAAAATCCGAGAAAGAAATAGAAAGAAATAAGATTTTCTTGGGCGAAATAGATGGTGGTAATCCATGGTCTTATGATGATAGCGATGAACAAGAACGTTTTCAAAATTTTCAAAATTCACATCATCATTCTCGTTCTTATAGTTTACCAAACATAGGCGCATTATGCTTATATTGGTTTGTAGATGAAGATGAAGATGAAGGTGAAGGTGAAGGTGGAAAGAACATACCAAAGGATAAGTCAGATATAGTGTTGCAGTATATGGAACAAGAATTTTCTGAAAGGTTGCGTTTTATAGAAGATAGTGTTAGACAATTATTACAAAATCAACAAAATCAACGAAATGTTGATATTAATTAATGCTATTGTAGCTGTTTATTTAAATAATTTCTTTTTTATAAATGATTGATAAATTAAATATTTGAATAATATATGCTCTTCTGTATTACTGATGTTCTCGAGAAAAATATAAAATCATTTAATATTCACTCCAGATTTTATAACGAGAAAAGAATTTAATACTAACTGAAAGATGAATATATGATTGCAACCATATTGACAAATAGGTCTTTGTATTAGAAGGGGATAACTACCGGTGAAAAGATAACTTCACTTTTATATGCCAAATATACGTGAAACATTTAATTAAGAAAATAGCCAGAGGAAATGCGAGAGTATAAAAAATATATTTATTTAAATTCATCGAATATTACAAAAGGAAATAATTATATAAATGTAAAAGTATGAAGAAAAAAAGATTTGCACTAGTATATATGTGTATTATTATTTTTTATTTTGAAAAAAATAGAAACCTATATCAATACATACGTTATTATATTATTCTGCAATAATTTTTCACGATTATTTATTTCAGTATATTATTCGAAAATAACCGTAAACAACGTAAAATTTTTTACCCAATTGACTCATGCTTTATATGTAAAAATAGAACCTCTTCCTTTTATTAACACCACCGCACATTATTAATGTTATTTTAACGGCTATATTCCCTAAATACAAATTTTCAAATTTTTACCGACCCTTGACTTACGCGATCATAGTTTTCTTATATGCATTATTCATATTATATTTAGGTTAATTTTATTATTATTCAAAATGATTCCATAGATTATCGAGTTCTAATTTTTTTGATTTCCCAATATTTATGAAATACGCCATTATTCTCAGTGTATAGAAAGTTGCATCAATTTCATCTAAATTCTCAGCCTAGCCTCTTTTCTTTCTAATCTTGAAGAATGCTACCTTATAGTTTTGAACCGGTTTGTGAAAATAAAACCGGTTCCAACCTCTATCTACCTAGTTTTTCCTGCTGCATTTTATGCGATTTTACTTTATTTTTCATGTGTTCCGGAATATCAAGTCATAAAACATTTTTTTTTATTTTATTAAGTAAATTTTCTTAGTGATAAAAGGAATATTTTTCTAATCTATTATTTTATTCAGATTAATTATTAATCCAAAAAAAAATTAAACGATGATACAATAATACAAAAATGAAATCATACCAATACCGGACCGGATAGAAAAATCTGATAGAATTATAAAATCATTTTATTGAAAAACAAAATTCAAAAGTGGAAATCAACCTATTGAATCAAAACATTAGTTCCTCAAGTAAGGGAAAGTTATTTCGACAATTTTCTAATCATTTAGAAGTTTTGTTTAAATCAAAATATCACTAGGAATTTATAATAAATCAAGATCATTTAAGTCGTTTTCAAGGTCATTTTAAGATCCTTTGTAGATTTTATGTCGGTAATTGTCAAATATTCTATCGCGGTTTCATTTTTATTAGTTCTTAAATAAATTGTCAGTTGTATCGTAAGGGAAACAGGCGTGTTATTATGTGGAAAATAATAAAATTTAATTTAAACACATCGAAAATCCATAAATTGAAATTTTTTATATTCGTTAAAGCGTTTTTTTGGTTAAATAGGAAATTTTTTCATTTAATTAATATTAATTCGGACAAATAAAAAATTTTCATTCTTCAAATTAGGAAACAGCTATACAATTAATCCTAATAAATAAAATTTTTTATTTAGAAATTTTTTACTGTTACACCGGTCATTATTGGATCGGTGGCTTAATAGCTTAACGTTACATGATTTACCAAGTGCATTTTTTTTTTTTTTTTTTGCTTTTTTCACCAAGAATTTTTATCATCTTTTTACAAAAATCAAAATGCAAGAAGACAATAATTCAAATGACTGGATTAATTTGATAGAGGAATATATTTTAAGAAATAAAATCAAATGCTACGAACACGAACATTTTAGCAATATTCAAGAGATCGGTACTGGCAGCTTTGGAAAAGTCTATCGTGCAAATTGGAAAAGTTTAAGGCAACCTCTCGCGTTAAAATCCTTTCATAACCTTAACAATGACACTGTTAAAGAAATAGTTCGTGAGGTAATTACAAATGTTAAAATGTATTTCAGTCTATTTC
>CAJVPQ010001059.1:0-20675 GCA_910591825.1 Funneliformis caledonium
ATAAAAATACAAAGATATTTATACATATTAAATAATTAAATAAACTAAACTAAAAATATTCAAAGGAAATTAAATTGGCAGATCTGCAGGAAATTAAGTTGCCATGTCAATTAAATTGCTAGATCTGTAGGCAACTAAATAGACATCTATGATCTATGTGATTATCAAAAGCAATAAAATTGACATCTAATGATTTGCATAGTTGATCGACGGCAATAAAATAGACAAATTGATCTTCATAAAAGATCTACATGGTAATAAAATTGACTTCATTTTCTTCAAATTAAATCTATCTAAAATTTTACCTGTCACAGCGCCCAGCCAAATTTTACCATTATCTTATACATTTTCATTTTGTATTTTAATACTTGCTTTATTTTTCTCTTCACTATAACTTTTTAATCGTTTGATAGCAGGTCTACCTTTACAATTATATTTTATTGGAACTTTAACATCATCGACATTATAAACACATCTATCAGATAACTTTATCTCATTATTTCTATGTTTTTTAAGAACATTTCCCATTTCTGATTATACCTTAGCTTGCTGTTTTGCTTATTGTTCAGAAATGTAATCTAAAATAATATTATCTAAATTTTTTTAATCATTATTTTCTAATGAGTAATCCAAAGCCTTCTTAAAATATCCTATAAGTCAAACATAATCAATTTTTTTTTGAATATAATGTTGAGTTTGAACTTTTTAAATATTATTGTAATGCATAAGAACAAAATCAGGTTTTCTAGCTATATCTTTATCCTGAGACTGTTTTAAATTTTTGAATGATGTTTCAATAAATAGTTCCTTAGAAATAAAATCAACCTGATTTCATACATCATCTTAAAGCTATCTCGTTGACATTAATAATATATGAAACATTGCATTCGAATTTTTGATCATCAACTTAAAATAATACTAGTAAATGATTCTATGTGAAACTAATAACAAATATGTACATAAATAAGTACTATCTTCAAGAATAATGATATGTTGATATGATTTTGAAATTATATAAGAAACAATTTTCCAGATTTTCTTAATTGATTTTCTCAAAACTGAATTCAACAATGCTTCTAAATATATTTGCCAATAGTCATAATGATCTTTAATGTTATTAATTTCCTCTTCCTGATTGTTTTCCATTATTTGAGCCTCAAGATTCTCCTCTTGATCCTAAAATATAACAAAATTGTGTGACAATCAATCTGATATAATTTTTGGATTTTAACTCTAATCCAAATTGTAATATTTCTGATTCTAAACTAACTATATATAATGTAAACTAATTCTGATATTTTGACACTAACTAACATTATCTGATCCTAAAATTTGAAACTATGACCTCTATCTACAATTACTATTATTAACGAAAAAATGGATGATCAAATTAGAAGCTAAGTATTAAAGAATCAACTTACTAATTGATTCTCATTAAACTTGTATGCATCTTCTTAAGAAACCTTTTCACATCTATAAAGTACAGACTCACACATTGTTTATGAACTTCTTCAATAATATGTGGGGAAAATGCTTTTTAATTAGACTATTAATATTACTAAAAAAATTATTCACAATAAATGGTTGGTAATATATCATCGATCTGTACTTCTATATCATAAAACTTTTGTTTATTGCCTCTTTTTGCATTCAAGAATCCAAAACTTCAACTATATCAGATATAGTTAAACTAGAAGAAACAGCCTTATGAACAATTGCAATTATAGATTCAACACGCTATGTTGATTGCATGCCAGCTGTAAAATTTCAACTTATAAATATAGCAGGCTTAAATCTGATTGGTTAATCTTCAAAATGATCATCATATATTAAATTCATATAAAAAAGATGATCATCTAACCTTAAATAGATTGGTAGCTACGAAAATGAATTAGCAAAGATTGTGATCAAAAAAATCGAAAATATAGCTCTTGTTTTATAGACTATCAAGGTAATTCAGTAAATGGCAAAGTAATTCAGAAACTGGCTAATACATATTTATTTTATTCCAGCATTTTTATTACCAGAAAAAAGAGTATAAAGCAAAATGTCTATACAAGAAGCTCGTCAAACTTCCTCCATTGAAAAAAAAGGAAAAAGAAAGATTCAATACTGTGATTTGGAAGGTCAAGAGGATGTTATATGTGATTATGAACTGCACAGCGTATCTATTGTATCCAAAAAAGTAAAGATACCAAGTTCAAGTCAATACCTAGACTTGGTTGGCAAGGTTTTGTATCGAAAACATTACAATAAATTGATAGTTAATGCAAAAAAATCTAAAACTAATAATGTATGCTCGCATCCAAAACATCAGCTCTATATTTTTACAGCTCAACATGATACAGAAATGAAAACTATTAAGAAGGCTCCAGAATGATTAATCAATTTCTTCAAACTATCACAAGAGCAATAATGTGTCACCATTGCTTATATAAAACTGACACTGATCCAGAATATGTTAATTCAGCTGATTATATGCCAATACTTGAAAGGATTTCTAAAGATTATTTAAGGAAGTTTCAAGGTAGATCTTATATTTTACGTAGTGATATTATATACTCTGAATCTCAATTTCAGAAACTTAAATCTGCGTATCATGAAGTATGTGCAGAGCTTGATGAGGTAAAGCTAGGTGAGTAAATTTTATTTACAAACTTTTTAATACTGAATAACATCATGTGAATCCTATAATCATATAATAATTATCTATTAGAGTTGACTCCTCTTAGTAAGAAAATTAAATTGATGGCAGGAGTGTTGTATAAAAGGCAATGAGTATATAATGAAAAACCTATTCTTGATCCAGAAGAATTCAAGAAAATGCTTGAGGAGGCCGAACCATCATTGAAAGGCTTTTTTGACCAATTAATAGCCGAAACTAACCCACAAACCAAAAGTCATATGACTAATAAAAAAAATAGAATAAGACTGGTTTTGTTTTGTTATTTTTTAGCAGAACTTAACAATAAATTATTAATGGAGTTAAAGCAGAAGTTGGACTTTTATTAGATTCGTCTGAGTGTCTTCATCAGCAATAAAGACCTTAGCTAATGCAGGCTTGATGATATGATGTGAGACTATTGCAAAACAAAAAGTTTAGCATGCAGAAGTGCATACAATAACAATAGGAAAGTTTTTATTGGATAATGTAAGTATATAAATATTTTATTAAGTTTATGATTTGTAAAAAAAATTAGCTAACATATGTAACTTATTCATAGATAAGAAGCCTGGTTATTCTTAATATAGATGATTTTCACAACATTCATGAGTACCATCGTAGTGATACAATGACTACACATAAAGTCTCTCATTTTATTACAATACTTCTAAAAGTCTTGCCAGAAACTGTTTCTATTCTATATTACAATCCTAATTGAGAAGGAAGTGAAAGGAGTCTTCATAACCAAAGGGTATTGATGAAAACATTATTATACAAAATGCTCACATATATTTTTTTCCTTATTTATGGTTTAGTTATATAGAATGAAAACAAGTATTTGCTGATTTGACACTTTCACCAATGACACATAATGAACGAGTTGAGTGTCTTTTGATTTACAGCTATAATGATCGAATTGAATAATGCCGAATTGATCAGAGTATGGAAAATACAAAGTTGGTTGATCTAAAAGAGAGTTTCCTTCATTCTACTAGTAATTATATAAAGGCCGTTAAACACATGATAGACATTTCCGAAGTAAGAGATTATATGAAGATGCAAATATTAGTTGCTCCTATGGATTATCCTGAACAACTACATATACGCCGTGCTATCAACTATCGCATTAAAGTTGGAGATTCTTCTGGAATACTGGAACAAATTTTGCATATCGTTCTGATGATTGGCCCTTTGCATGTATTTTTGAATATCTGTGAAACTGTGTTTCTTGCAAATTATAAATTTTTTGACAAGCTTTTTCATGAGGTATTTGGGCATCAGAAGGTATTGACACAAAAGCCAAAACCTTATAAAATTAGTTTGATACTCGAACTTACATCTCAAGGCTGGTCTCGTATATGCTTAATTATTTTACAGAAATTTGAATGGTCTAAAGATCCAGAAGTCTGATATCTCATCAATTTGTTAGATAATATCCTCCTATTAGTCTTAGATTTCTATCCTGTTATATTTCGGAGTGGAAATTGGAGAGCATATAGAAAAGCAATATTTCATATTTAGGGTTTTTTTTTTCAATATAATCGTAAACACTATAACAAATTGCCATTAGCATTTTTAAGTAATGTTTTCTACTGGTCTAGTACTAATCATCCAATTTCACAAGTTCTTTCAGATTTTCTCCATGTTTTCAACAATTATTATGTAGAAAATTTTCACAGTTTACTTCGACGACAAATACAGAAATCAAATACAGTTGGACAAATTATTTGACAGACATGAGTAATCAATCAGATGCATGGTAGCAACTTTTTCGCAGATGCATTTTCTGAGGATCACAATATCAGATATTCAGCAAAATAGCTAGAATATCTTGAAAAACAGACTGCACTTTTCTTGTTAAATTTTTTTATATGTGTCTATCAGAATCTTGGCAAATCAAAAGTTGTTTTATCTGATGCACATTCAAACTTAAAGTATACGAATTTCCAACTCTTGCAACTCAAGTCGATATTAAAATATTGGCAATGGCTTGGAATACGGTACATTCTCCTCAAGAAGATAGGTATTGTAACTTGGAAGACTGTATGGATTTATGTAAGGTAGATTGTATTTTAATTTGTGAACACGCTTATCATTTTGAGTGTTATTTATTTAAATTAGAAAGTTAATGCCAATATTGCATTGATTATCTTGTAAACAGAATTAAAAAAATTGTCAAAGTTATCAGAAGTCTTTAACTTCATTTAACAAGATAGATACAAATGAGGGTAGAAATGAATCAGATATTACTGAACCTATTGACGATACTAATATTGGTAGCAAAAATCTTTCTTTAAATACTAATATAGATATACTTTTTGAAAGAGCCATGAATGCTTTAATGAATGTATAGTTTAGAAAATTTTTTTATGTATTATTATAAAGTTTAAGCGAAAATATGTAAATAATAGTTTACAAATGAATAATAAAAAAAATTCGATTTTATAAAATTCTCTATTAAATATTTTTTTCATTTGGGCTAAATATCATACTAAATACCTTTGATTAACTAAATAGTCTTTGATTAACTATTTTTTCTTTGATTAATTATTCTTCGATTTTTATCAATATAAAATCATGTGATTTTATTAGCTAATAGAATTTCAGCAATAATAAAAAATGATTTGCAAAAATTGGCCAATCACAATAAAAGCCCGCTATGCTACTTGAGTCACGAATTTCGAATTAGATAAATTGTATTACATAAATAATCATTACTATTAGAAAAAGTTTCATTGTATTACATAAATAATCATTACTATTAGAAAAGGTTTTTAACAAAGCTTGAAATTGTTGCTCAAAAACCTTTAAACATAATGAACTACATATTATCCAAAAATCTTTAACGAATGTTTTGAAATCTGCAGTTCTAAGCTTATGTTTAAGACGTTTAGGCAGATTTTGAGACATATGCTAAATGCAATGAATATGGTATGTATTTTTATATATTTTTTGATATGCGGCATTTACTGTAGGATCCATATCAATTATTATAACCTGAGATTCTAAATCCGTCACATCTAATATCTGCTGCAAAATCCATTCGTAACTTTCTTAAGTTTTATCATTTAAAAAAGCATATGCCCTTAAACATGATTTACCATCATTGTCAACAAGTATAAATAATAATAAAGGATAATTATACTTGTTTGTTCTTGAAGTGTTATCATGTAAGATAACATCAGAATAGCGAAACTATAATAAAATTTAATTTGATGTCATCCAAAATACACCACAAAGTCTATTACTATCTGCATTGATTAATAGTTGTATAAACATTATATGTCTTCTTTTTGCTGCTTAAGAAGAAATTTCAACAAATGAGAAGTGTCTGATCTAATAATTTAATTATCACGTTTGATTTTCTGAATAGCATTTGATAGATCTTGAGTAAGAAAAAGTTGATCAGGAAATAATAGTTGCAATAAATTTCATATAGTATATGCATTATAACGATCATATATAACTGCACGCTTAATTTCATCCATTATAGGATCATTAAACCTTCAAAATTTTGTAGCGAATCATATTATCAGCAAGTAATTCATGATTATGATCAGAATGTATAAAGGTTAAATGTACTAAATCATCATTTTTGTATTTGCTTAAATTAACATGACATTTACAGTCAGTTTTTTTGATCTTTTATTATGTTAATACTCAATTATTTTTATCCTATGAGATTTATACTTTCTAAAATATTTGCATATGTAAGTTCTTTTTTTACACTTTATTCAATCAAATTAGATGATTGATTTTTATAGTATTCAACTTGATGCTTATTAATTACAAATTCCTTCTGCTTTCTAAACTCTTTTATATGATCTTTAGTGATTATTCAAGAAGCAAAACAATTTCCAATAGATAATTCTAAAATTTGAGGCGATATATGAAAATCGATGTTGATAGAAATCTCAGTCTGAATTAGAGAATCAATGTTGATAGACTCATCCTGAGTTGGAGAATTAGTGTTGATATACATCTCAGCTTTAACTTAAGCTAAAAAATCAGAAAGTAGTAAAGAAACAGCAGATTAAGATATAGAATTATCTTTTATTGAAACCGTTGGAAGAATAGGTGATGGAACCGTTGAAGGAATAAGTGATAGAACTATTGAAGGAATAAGTAACAGAACCGTTAAAGGAATAAGTGGTAGAACTATTGGAGGAATAAATGGCAGAACCATTGAAAAAACTTGCATTAAAATTGAAGTTATTGGAAGAGACATTATAGAGGTTGAGTTGACATTTTCAGTAACATTATCAAAAACTTCAAATTCTGAACCAGTAACAGGTATCAGAGAATGTATAATTTTTTTAGAAATTTCCATTCCTGAAACAAAAAAAAGGTCTCAGGCAAAACTTCAAAAGCTATAGAATACATTTGAGTTTGTAAAGAATTTACAAGTATTATAACGAAAATAAATAAATTAACCTTATCAGCTTCTTTATTCATAGCTTTCGTAAAGTTAAAACTATCAATTATACATTATTTCGAAAGACCATTAAAAACGAAATTGAGGATAAAAAGCAAAAGAATGTCCATAATAAAAAAAATGGCTTGCCTAGTAAAAGAATGACTAAAGAGAAGCAAATTCGTACTACAAAAATAGCCCACTTCAATATTTACACTATATTGTCATATAAGTGTTCCATTCTATGATAAAGGATTATCACACTAATAAAATTTTAACTTTAAAATGCAGGAATATGAAACACGAAACACGTTAAAATCATGTGAACGTATTCAATAATGTTTTTTATAAAAATATGTGTTAACACAAATATTATATCACGTGATTAAATAGGATGCGGTATCACCATGGGGGCGTTAAATAAATTTACTCTTAAATAAATTAAATAAACTAAATATTTCAATTAAAATATAATTTTTATATATTAATAATATTTTTAATATATTATATTAATTATATATATAAATAAATATAATAATAATACATATATAATATTACAATAATATTACAATAATATTTATTAATTTTTATAATTTTAGCATATATTAAAAATATTATAAATATATTTTAAAAATATTGTAAACATATTAAATAAATTAAATATTTTAATTATATATTAAATATATTATTATTATATATTGAAATATTTTTAACATATTTAACGAAAATCGAAGTTTCTGTAAAGATATTGTCAGATATTTTTTTAAATTAATTAACGATCTTTTCTTTAAAACAAAAAGGAGGAAAATTTATACTTCAAATTAATACAGAAGCGTTTAGAGTTAAAATTCAATGTAAGGGAATGCATATTTAAATACAATTTTTTTAATGTTGCACAATGTTATTTCTGCACAAATTTTTTTTATAATCTAATGTTTAGAATGCAATTTCCTTTATCTTTATATCACTTGTATGACTTTAATTCTGACTAATCTTTTTTTGGACGTGATCACGTTTCATCAAAATTTGTTTGTGGATTGAATAAGCGATCTAACCCTATTTGTAAAATACTCAAACACAAATTTGATAAATAAATTTTTGTTTAAAAAAAAGGGAAAATCATTTTTATAGATTTCTATTTTCTGCAAAATATTAGAGGTTCAAATCCTTGGGCTGATTTTACACGTGCACATGTTAAATTTCGAAACAATTTTTGGGAAATTAATCGAAAGAGTAGGACATTATTTTGCATCGACCAATCATCAGTGCCATAAGAAATATCGAAAATTTCAAAAATATCAAAAATAAATATTTATCAATTATGAATGTCTTATTAAATATGTATGCTAGAATAATTATATTACATTTCGATTCTATATTAGTTTTTATCATACATAATTATAGATTGTTATTAATTATCTTATAGTAAAGCTAGAATTTGGAACTTTCGTATAAAGTACGACTTGATTGATGATAGTATGGTTGAAGAGACTTGAGAATAGACTTCCGAAATCCTATCCTATAATTGAATAAAAATTATATCTTACCCTTTCAAATCTTTATCTTGTCACCATATATGATAACTACACAAGAAAATCGTGCAAATAAATAGTTGTCATTAAAATCTTTCTTAGGACGGCCCTTAGTTAGATTTAGGATCTTACTTGTTATTTGGTTTCAGTTTCAATTTCCATAAAATGATGAATTCTTTAGTTCCAGTCAGAATTAAAAAATTTTGGCCAAATCGAAATCGGATAAATCAAATTTTAAGTGATAATAAGCTTCCATAAAATTAAACTAAAAAAGCTTAATAGTTTCCTCAATTCAGAATTTCAGTTGCAACAATAGATCCAAAAGGAGTTGATAATTTTGGAATCAAATCAAGTTACGATTTGCGATTATAATTTTCGAATTATTATATTTGATAATCCGACCGCTATTATTCCTCTATGCAGTTTATTTCTTATAATTTAAATTGGAGTTTATTAATTTTAAGGAGCATATTTTGCTAATAAAGTTCAATATGTTGAACTTTTAAAATTTTACTCTAAAAGATCACTCGGCTGTATTGTATTTTAACTAGTTTTAAATAAATTTGAAAGCAGCCAAAAAAATTATTTTTTATCTAATTAGAATAAAAAATTTTTCCGATTCAAATTATCACCATTGGTTATTTTTATTAGTTACCAACTAGTACTAAACTTGAATAAACTGTTGCGGAGTCAGCAATAAAAGTAATAAAGTATACATAAATATTTATTCATACGTAATTGTTCCATTACATCGTCCCTTTTATTGTTGTATATTTGATCCCTAATAAATCGATTGAACTTTGACATAATTAACTTATTTTCTGCGCGGCCCTCATGATTCTAATTACATTTTCGATACTTTATTTTCTTTTTTGATATTGAAGTCCTTCTGGATATTGGATGTATAATCGAAATTTAATTTTGTATTTAAAATTAATTCAGAATTGATCAAATTATCAATCGATCCTAAGTATACGAACAGTCATATCGTAGTGGTCCTATAATAGATAACATTCTTAAAACTAGTAATGGTACATATTGAGTAATTTTTTTGATTCATTTGTCAAATTAAATTTAATTAAATTAAAAATTAAAATCTAATTTTTTAATCGATTAAAAATTTAATTTTTAAAAACATAATCGATTGTTATACATCACATGAGTAATGAATGCGAAAGAATCTAAGATTTTTAAAAAATTTTATGAGCTGTTAAAATCTCATTGATAAATAAATGTTTATAATTATAAAATGTAAAAATAATATTTTAAAGAAACATAAAAATACTCTAATAACAATTTTTTTCAATTATAAAAAAATAAACCTGGACTAGTCCAAATTAAGCATATGTAAATCTATTGGTTCGGATTTTATCTAAATATAGAGTAAAATCATTTACTTATCAGGAATACAAAATTTTTTTTTTCGTCGGCAAATTTTCTTCCAAAATTATATTGAAATATTAGATGACGGTGAATATTATGATATTTATAATCGAGGCAAAAACGTGAGATATTCCAACAAGGTTTTACTCTTAATAGATTTTTTTTTTTTTTATTCTGAAAAAGTTCATCCATATTACTGTCTGGCGCAATAGTTAACTTTTACAATGAAAAAATTTATTATCCAGCGTCGAAATGAAGACTAACAACAAGTCTGTTTGTGGAATTCTGGGATTAGGAAGGCTGGCGGACACAACAATGATCAAATATACCAAGGTATTATAACCTGGCTAAAACTCATCAATAACGCTCCGGTCGTCCCAGAAAAATTCACTTCAGAGAGTTCAAAAGCTCTTGGGCAGTATAATCCTGCAATTTCTTAGAAAATTTGCATTCAAATTTTCGTTAAGGGGGTGTTCTATAGTTAAGAACGTCTCTTTGCTTACAAGGTTGTATCCCGGGACAGCATCGATTCCTGCAACTCCTCAAAATCCACCGGGTCAAAGAATCCCATAAGTTGTTTATTTTTCCTACAAAAATCTGACTTATTATAAAATAACTAGGAAAGAAGATCTGGCACTTTGATGTGCATAAGCATAAACGTAGAGTTTTTTCCAATGAAACATCCTTTTGGTTATTTTAGTAATACGGTATATGAGGTTCAACGGTCTGCGCAAAACCAGTCTTTAACTGCATCCGGAAGAACATTACTATATTGAAATCATAAAAAAGCATCTTCCCGAGATCAAAAGTGCTGCAGAACAATTGGTCCCTCCATTAGGATAATGATCCTAAGGAATTCATTCCTTCTAGAAAATGTCGTGACCTCCAACGGTCTTATCTGAATCCTTTAGAAAATTTTAGAAGAGGAACGCTGCCTTGCGGCAGCTATAAAATTATTGTGGATTTGTCGAGTTTTATGAAGGAGGAATTGAATGGTCAGGATGTTATTAGAATATTAGTTTGGTTAATGAAGGAGAAATATAAGCTTAAAATTGAGGAAAATAGGAGCGTATTCCTTATTAATTTTTATAATCTGCCTGCTTTGACATTCGTATGAATATTTTATCATTGGATTTGGCGCAATCGTCGTAACTTTATGCCAAAAAATGCTTTGAATTATCAACTTTATGAAGTCTTATTCATTCATATTTGGCTCCAAATAATTAGCCAAGTGATAACATTTTACTTCATAAGTGGAAAGTTAATGGAATTATAGATACAATTTAAATATTATTTCAATTTCAAGAGAATTACATTTAATGTATGAAGTATGTAGGGTGCCCTGTATTAGAGTTTTTACCCTGTATGCCTTGAATTTCATATAATTTATTATTTTTATGGTAATGTTTAATCTTCTCTTTTTAATTTGTGTGATTTTTGATTCCCCTTTCTTTAAATGTTATTAATCTTCCCCTTTAAATTTTTTCTTAAATTTCCCTTTTTAAAAATTATCAAAACCTTCTTAATCTTCCCTTTTTGACACATTCTCCACACATCTTAAAAAAGCCTTATTAAAAATTAGGGTGACAGGGGTGGGGTGACCAAAATGGCTGGGAGAAGGTTGATTCTTGGTTTTCTTTGCTCTCGATCTATTTCTATTCAAATTGTTATAAAGGAGCCGAGATGGGTTTACTATATCTGATTTAAATAGCTATTTAAATTTTTCTTATCAAAGCTTATTTATACTATTGCATTTAAGGTTGCTAGGTAAAACCTAAAGGTGTCTACTTCAATGAAGTTTCATTAATTATGATGATATACTTTGCTTGCACGTTTACATTCATTAAGGGGGTGCAAAAACAAAGAAAAAAATAACGACGATACCGATATCGTCCAAATCGAATCCTTTCAGGATATCCAGTCCAGTTTCACTGGATTCCTTCTTTCTTGATGTCTTTGTTTGAATTACTCCTTCAATGAATTTGGTAAAACCAAGAATAGTTTATATTTTATATTTTCTTTTAAAAATAAGGATTTAAGGATGTGAAGAATGCAGATCAAGCATATGTAGTTTATCAAATATAATGAAGATTACTAATTATAATTATTGTTGGTTAAGAGAATATGATATCTTAATAGAAGATTATGAAGTGTTTCAATTTTTCAATTCTTAATAATCCAAACGCAATCCGAAATTATATGGATGGTCCCGAAATGAATTTCTAGTTATAAGCCTAATCTTTATTTAAAATAAATAACTCTTGTTAAATAAGTGTTATAATTAATTATTTGAATAATTTTTAAAAGGAAAATAAACTTTGAGATCAATGGTTTTCATGTTGAGACCGGTGTTATAAGAAATCGACATTTACTAATGGCCCAATAACTGCGGAAAAAATAACGAAAATGTTATTAAATATGTATGCTAAAATAATTATATAATTTTTAATTGTTGTTTTTATTTTATTCGTTATTTTCATTTTATTAATAATTTCTATTGGTTATATTTATTTTTTTGGAAATAGTTAGTATTTAGAGTTTTCGTATAAAACCTCAAAAATCCCCTTGATTAATGAATAGGATTGATGAGTCTTGGGAAAGAGACCTCCGAAAAATCTTGAAGTTTAATAAAAATTCTATCCTTACCTTTCAAACATTTATCGCGTCTCTGTATATAGACTTGACTATAATAATTAACTACGCAAAAAAAAAATGGTATTAAGTAAATTTGTTGTCTAAGTCTTTCTTAGAATGGACCTGAATTAGAATATATTCATTGTTAATTAATCTGGTTTCAGTTCAAAATTAGGTTAAAACCGGTTCTTAACGTTAAACGTTCCTAAATTATAAAAATAAAGATTTATTGAGCAATATTTCACAATCTAAAATTTCTTTGAAAATTTAAAACAGATTATTGAAATTGATAAATCAATTTAAAAAATATTTATGTTACAATATCGATAGGACGTTTATATACAAAAACTACTACATTTAAGTTATATATGATCAATAAATTACTGTTATTCCTGAGTTTTTACTTGTCTATGAAATTGAGAAATTTTCTGAATAGACATAATTCCATTACTATTGGCTTCTTCTATACTTTTTTTTAAATGACGCTTTGGATCTTTCCATGTCAAGTTTCGAAGATAGTGGTACCGATAATTTAATTTTATGATAGAAGTCAAAAAAAATTGGTATATGTCCATTTATTTTATTAATTATTTTATATTAAAGAAATACTGTAGATTTATGAATGCAATATATTTTTTTAAGAATATATTTATTTGTCTCCCCACAACAACAGCACTATTAAATTTTTCCCGCAACTTGATCAGGATCATTAGTCTTATATACAATTTTCTTTCCAAGTACTTTTTCTAATATGGCAAATGATACTTTTACCAGTTCCTTACACAGATTTTAGATATAAGGCTGTACCCACGTAGTGTATATTGGCTTAAATTACCAAGGATTTATCGTCCAAATTAAGATTTCAGTAAAAAATGTTTATTAAGCAATTTTAGATAGTAATGCTACGAAAAATGTTAACAGACAACCCTTTACTTAATCACCATAAGATAGATAATTAAAGTCCTAAGTTCTTAATTTAGTAACGTTAAAAACAAACATCTATTTCTTCCTAAATGGAATTTTAGTAATTTAGGACATTTGAACAATTTATATTTAAAATGAAAAATGATTTACTTTGACAAAAGTACTTCAAAATATGCTTTGAAAATTCTATTTATAAATGATATAACTCCTTAAAAAAAAAGATTTAACTTTTATATGAAGGCATCTCTTTAGCGTCATTAAAAATTTTAAACCGGTTATCCAAGTTTGGTTAACTGGATAAATTCCAGTTAACCAGCTAATTACATACATATATGCCGCGTGATATTATATTTTCAATAACCCGACTACCCGAAGTAACCCGGCAACCCGACAATCAATTTTGCTGTATAGTAAACCACCAATTGACCGGTTAATAATTAGCCGGTTCCAATAAATAATTTAAGAATTCAGTATCAAAATGAAAAGATTGAAGTCTTCGGAGTAGTAACTGATGACGATTATATGATATACTTTAACTAGAAAAGTAACACTTTACTGGCCTTGGGTTATGGTAGACATCACCTATCCGATGATCGATTTGTCTTTCAGTCGAATATTCAGGATTTATTCGGTTTCCGATTTTTTTTAATATTAAAATTGCCAATTTTTCAGCACGAGTATAATATAAAATCAAGGAGTTTGTTTTTTAAATGCGATTAACCCATTGGAAATAATCTCCTCATATTGATTTTAAATTGTGATATACTGAATTGATATTTTCATGATATAAAGAAAGTTGCTTTCTTGCAATATGTATATGGGAGGTTTGCTATTACGAACTTAGTAAATCATATGATCCGTAACGTGATTTAATTAATAGCTTGCCTCCCATATCTATTCCATGTATTTTTTAAAGATTTGAATTGAGATTTCTAAAATAATTAACTTTGTTATCAATATGGGAGAAAATTAGTAAAATAAACAGCTCTTTCCTTTAGTTTTCTTTTGATTGAATTAGCATCTGATCAATTTTTGAAATTTTTTATTTTTATTGTTTTTTAAACAAACATTTAGCATAACATTATTAAGCAAAAAACTTAAATAAATTTGTAGTTTGCACACGATCGAAAGCTGCTAAATTCTAAGATAAATTTTCGATCTTTAAGTCAATAAATCTCTACTAACTTCAAATTTCATTCTCGAAAGTACATAAAATGCCTCGTCAACTGCGTGAAATCAATATTGGAAAATTTGATTGTCGTCTGGTGTGAAAATATATGAAGAAATATTAAAATTATAATACTTCAATCGCTTGTCTCTCTAATGAATCGAATTGGACATTTCTTAATAATAATCAAACTAATTTATATCACAAAAACTTGAATAACCACTCGAGAATATTTTAATCTTATGAGTTGAAAAAAGTTCTTTGAACGAACAATTTCCAAATGTAGCAACAGATATGAGCTCATAAAAGGATTATAAAGCAATGTTTGAGCGGTTGTCAACTAATCATTAATAAAACATTCATCATTGTAATTTAACATTTCAATTCCAATGATTAGAATAGATATCCGAAGAGCCGCGCAAGAATCTACTGTGACTTATTACTTTTTTTTAATCTAACCTAATCTATGTATTAATAGGAGTGGTGCCGTTGCCGGTGTTAGGCCTGGAATTATACCGAAACCAGGGTAACAAGCTAAATATCTTAATATCTCAATTATCTCGAAGGCCTTTCATAAATGATTAACAATCAAGACGATTTATTATCACGATTCACTTGTGTAGTTACTTATCACGATCAAATCCTATGATGAAGACAAGAAGAAGGTTGAAAGTGTAAATAGTAACATTATTAAAATTGTAGAGTTATATGTCTAATCCCAAGACTTATTCAGAACATTATCTGATCGAACTCTGTCTACTCAAGGCTTACAGGTCTATTTATACAAATTTTCTAACTATTACTATACTACGCCTTCCAATAATAATAAATAACACATGTTATGAAAACTAAATAATATAAATAAATAATGAAAAGTAAATTATATAATATAAGTTATGAAAAGTAAATTATTCGAAACGTTAACAAAAAGTAATTCAAAAGTCACGTGTCATCCGAGGCGCAGTACGATTTGCGACTAACACCGGTGTTAGTTGATGCTTAAACCATAACCCTATATATTATGCTTATTAACGCCTTACTTCGTGTTTTTCTTTATTAATAAGCATCATAATGTTGTATGGCAAAACCTAGAGGTCTCGGCAAGTGGCAAAATCTAAACTAGTTTGGACATTTACCAAAATTTTTTTAAAGGCAAAATCGCGAAAGTTTCGGGCACAAAAGTTTCGACGACGGATGTCAAGCGTTTCCCGTCGAAACCCGTCGAAACTGTCAAAATTATTTTCAAATATTGCCAAATTGAAATTAGGGTTTTTCCTAGGTCTTAAAAGCATCGTAATAAAATATGATAAATCTTTGTGATTTTTTGTTTTTGACATTTAATTTAAAAAATAATTTATTTTTCAAAAAAAGTTCGAAATCATTCTGAATACCTACTACGGTACAATTAGTTTGTTTTTTTGAATATCCAGACGAAAGTTTTTTTGAGAAATTTTTTTAATCTTGTGATTCTTATTATCCAAAAATTTACCTCTGCACAATATCTTGAGATTCTCACTTTAATTTTAGAAATAAATATAAAATGGACTAAAATCGAGCTACGTGAATTTAAAAGCAAACCGTCTATATAATAATCAGAAATGTATTATAGTTTCGCAATTTTAATATTAGAAATTTGCATCTTCTTTAAGTAAAGAATGCAAATTTAATGTGTAATTAATAAGCATATTTACTAATTTTTTTGACCACACGGAGTCTTTTAAATTCATTTACTGATATATCTTGGGCGAATTGTAAAAATAGGGTTGTATCAATTCTGTTTTACGCTGTAATATACTGTATTATATCGATACTAACATCTCCGAGTAAAAAAAAAATAATTTACAGTTTTGGTTCAATGAAAATGGTATATCGATCGCAACTTACAAAAGATGTAATTGCGAGAACAAATTATAAATTATATTTTATTGATTCCTTATTTTTGTTTTAACATTATAATTTGAGATATTTGTAATCGTCGCTCGAAGAATTGTTTCCTTGCTCGTTACTATGGCAAAAGCTTAGTATTTTCCAACGGAGATTTAAGTACATTTAAATTTTCTTTGAAATGAGATTTTGGAAATATTAACGGTATCGTCTATTTCATTATCATAAGTAAATTACAGCAATAATTAATTTTCCTTTATATTTTAGTTATATTACAAATCATGCGTTTAAAAGTCTACTCATAACCTATTTGATGAAACTGCTGCAAGCCATCGAAAAAAGTTGATAATGGACTGGACTCATAGAAGTCAAAGGTCTTATACATAGGTAAATTAATCTCGAATTGTTTTTAGTAATTGGGACGAAAAATAACCTAAATATTGCAGACTGATTTAGCCGTTCTTAGAAGATCTGCATTTAATTTGATTTTAATGTATTTAAAAAAAAAAATGATGATGATTATATAATTAATATTAAATAAAATCTTGAAATTCCAACGTTATTACTTATCAAGAATTTACAGCAGAATGTGATAAATTAATATATTTTATTTCTCATTCATTGAATATCTCCCGTATTTTAGCGCGTAAAAATTATTGAAACAGACGAATTTAGTAACAAAATAGACAATAATTCCGCTGAATTTCTAGAATAGTTCGTGTATTTATTTTGGAAGAAAAAATAAAATTGAAGGGAGTCAATGAAAATGCAATAGTTAATAGTAATAACGTAAACTGCTCATAACACGATAGGTAAACTATTGAGAATCAGAAAACTCGAATATCCCAAATAGTTTATATTTAATGTAATTTAAGATACTTAATTGAGTCATGTTTTCGATAAATAATAGGAAAGTTTAAATTTGATCAGATTTGGTTGAACCAGTACAAAATGATAAACCATATAATAAATAAATTTTGTATATGGACCCAATGTTTTTCATTGACTTTCGACAGGGTTTTTCATATATGGGAGGTTTGCTATTAAAATCGAGTTACGAACATAGTAAATCATAAGATTCGTAACGTGATTTTAATAACTTGCCTCCCATATAACCTCGACCATTTAATGATTAATATAATTTCACAGTACCAGGGTTTGTCCACAACCTTAATTTTAGAGGACCTGTTATATCATAAATTCATCATAAGAGAAAAGATGTACTTCTTGACTAATAAATGTGTCTATAGATTTCATCATAATATGATTTTTTAAATATCGATTAAAAAATTTGCGCGCAAATTTAGTTGTTCTGTTCATTTATAGGGATGGCCGGCCGAACTTTCGGTCTTTATTGAATAAATAGTGATGAAATTTTGTTGCGTTACAGGATTTGCAAAGGCTCTATTGTTCATGCTCTAATACTACAAGTCAGAACTCGTTATAACGAACTCTTGATAACGAATTCTCGATATAACGATCTCTTAATGTATTCTCATTTACACCGTTTTTTTTAAAATTTTTGTTCTATATTAAAACATAAAAATCGTTAATCAAATTTATAAAATTTGATAAAATGAGATTTTTCAAAAATTTTTATTATAAATCGGGGAGGATCGAAAAATTGAGTGTTCGAACAAGGCAATGAAAATAAGCGTCGATGTGTATACTGTAAATATTGTAAATTTGCTCATGATTAGTTTTGGTCTGAAGTCACAAATATAAATAGCGGAGTCTATTTTAATTTAAAATAAAAAGTTTAATTTGGATGAACAATTACCGTTGATTTTCTAATTTTAACTGCCCGTTGAATTTTGATATCCCCATATATTTATTTTACTATTTAAGAAATTTACTAAGTTCTTAATTTTATTTTATTTCTTATATTACCGTAAAAAAAATAAAAAAATAAAAAAATAAAATATAACCAATAATTATTTGACCAAGTTGAGTGTTATTTTTAATGGTAATGAAACTTTAGATCATGGCTTAAAAAGAGGTTACTATTTAGCGAATCTATAAATTTGGCCAGAGCTAGCAAAATTTATGTAATTCTAAAATCTTAATTCCGGCCAAAATCTCAAATCCTGGGCGAAGTTATTTTATCCGGGTTAATTAAAAATTATTTGAATACCAATATATTACAGCGCCTTAGACATTGATTACATATTATAATTTTCATTTATGTAAATTTGTGACAGAAGGAATTTCTTTCATAGCTAATAAAGAAATTATGAAGCGGCGCGCCGATTATTTCGTAAGTCTTTCATATGAAAATGAAATTTGACAAGTAACACAATGACATAAGCTTATGTAACTTAATTATTCATGAGATGCCCCTTTTTTTAACAGGTGTTGTATGGCATGGTTATTTATGGTATTTCCATACCAATACATATAAAAACCGTACCAATATTTGAATTTTCAAATTTCAAGTCGATACCGGTATTGAATATTTATATAGTTAGATTACTTTCATCAGATAATTGAATTTGCTTTGAACAGAATGACAATGGCCACGAAAAAAATTTAAAAGCTCAAAAGAAAATGGAAAGGATCAATAAGTCGCGTTTGTAGTTGTTTTGATTTATATTATAAAATGTGTCAAATCAGATGTTAGGTAGTTGAAGATAATGGTAAAAAAAATTTATAAAATAAAAACTTAATCTATTAATTAATGCAAAAAAAAAGTAAAAATTTTTTTGCATTTATAAAATAGGAGTTTAAAATTTAATAACTTTATTTATTCGTTAATTTCCTTCATCAGAATTTAGAAAATTTATACAATTAACTATCATATGGGTCATGGACTAGCAAAATGTACTTCCGAGACCCCCTGTCAAAAAAAATTTTTTTTTGATAAACATAAACTAGACATATTCAATTATAAAAATTTGATTTTTTAAGTTGTGCAAGTATAATAAATTATTGATTTATTTCGATTGAAATTTTTGTCACCGAAAAAGATCGACCAATCTACAATTAGAACACTTATATTTAAGGAAACGATCAAGACGATCATCAGCTAGTCCGAAAATTTACTTGGTAAATTCACGAATAATACATTTTGAGCGTCCTGATCTATCTTTTCCAATTTCTATCCGTTCGATCTTAAATTTCACACACTTGTCATTCAGACCTTGAACTAGTATAATCTAGGATTTGATGCAATTTCATCGTATACACACGCTTCCACCTCATTTCAAACTTTCATCACTTTTTTTCTGGCATTATCATTGCAATGATTATTTACTACTCCGATTCTGAAACTTCAAATGATTTTATTATATAGAGTTTTTGGAATAGTACTAGAAAAGCTTATAAAAATCGTAAATTTTATTTTATTTTTACTTTTTTTTTTAAAAAAAAATATAATCTATCTAACTATTGGTTTAGGACACATGATATCCTGAAATGGTTCATCAACAAATTTTCGAATATTTTTATACAAATATTCTTGACGCGCTAATAATAAAGGTTTAGAAGAAAATATAGCTATTGGAGCCCAAACATTGAAATGTTTGTTTTTTAAAATATCAAAACATTGAAATTCTCCTTCCGCCTCTTTTTGAATAAATATTTTTCCTGGTTCACTTCTTTTAAACCAAAAATGTTGATGTTTTTGAATACCAGGTAAATTTTGAAAATGAGGTTTTAAAAATGATTCAAAATCATAATATAACCATCCATTTCCATTATTATAGCGAATAGCATGATTAGAATTATTTTTAGTGGACTTTTTTACTACCTTTTCAACATCATCTACTGTATTAACTCGCGTTTTTCGAAAAAGAGCTTTAATATTACCAAAATATCCATCTGGTAAAAATTTTGTGTGCTCCGGAACCATAAAACTAACTTCAATAGTTTCATACATTCCTATCATTGTTAACCAAGACCAAAAAAATAAAGAGAGATTGTTTTTGTTTTGAGCTGTACAATTATCACAAGTGACTTTTAAATGCTGTTCTCTTTGATAAAGTCTGTTTAAAGCATTAAATACAAGACTAATAGTTGTATTAGCTCCTTTTTCTGTAGAACTATTTGGAAATTCATCTTCACCAATTAAAT
>CAJVPQ010001060.1:0-20672 GCA_910591825.1 Funneliformis caledonium
GAATACTTATGACCGCTACTGTATTGCCTTTTCTTAAACATCATTAAATAGATTATAATATGACTATGAATTGAAGAAAGGAAGTTAAACTCAGAAAATTTATCACTTATATAAAAGAGAACTAATTGAATTTAAATACTAGTGAATATTAGTAGACTTCTAAATAAAATATCAATAGAAAGGATTTTTCTGGATTTACAGCTGACCAGTGAAAAATATTTATAATAATATATGTGACCTTTATTACTTAAGACTAAAGATGGTCACCGCAATTAAAAAAAAATGGCGCAATTAAGTTGCAACTCAATTGAAATTTGAAAATAATTATGGGGACCATCTTTACTTAAGACCTTTTAAAAGAATTTAATAAAAGATTCTAACAAATTTTATATATGTTTATAATATTTTAGTATATAAAATAATATTAATAATTAAAACTCTAAAAAGTTTATTAACAATTAATCAACTTAGTAAAGGAAATAAAAAAGGATATAGCCTAAAAAAATAACTTCTAATTTGCATATATACAAGTGCTTATTAAATTATAGTCTTTTATATATATTTTAGTATTATTTTATAGGAACAAATGAATAATTTATTAGGTAATTTGATTATTTAAAATGCCATCAATAAATTTATTCAGAATTTTAATAATATTTAAATAATTTGTTATTTTATAATAATCAGCAAAACATTGAATAAGAATTTATAAAAATTATATAAAATAATACTATTTTTGATAAATTAATATTATATATTGATCAAAATTAATATTTTTAAGCAAGTTTTGAAATATTAAAATCTAATAATTCAATTGGAAACCTTTCTATATACAGTATGAGAAATATACTGATAAAAACTATTAGACATTTTATTTATTATTAGTAAATATAGAAGAAGACATAATTTTTGATAATAAATTATTTTCAGATTCTTTAATATAATATTTTAAGCTAAATTTATGATCAATATATAAGTATAATTTTTAAATTATAAACATTAGTTTTAAGATTAAAAAGAAAAAATTATAATAAAATTTTATTAGCTTTTCTTTCTGATATTTTTTATTGAAAGATAATAATTATTTATTTATTAAATAATTTAAATTTATCTTATTAATTTTAATAATTATTATATTAAAATTCCATAATAAAAATAGAAAAAATACAAGTTCTTAACATTTTTCAAATACTAATATCTCTTAAACATATGTATTAAAATTACTTGATTAATATTTTTTAATACTTTTAAAATATTTAAAAAATTATTTTTATAGAAAATTTATCTTAAATTATCAAAAATATAAAACAAATATATTCTTAATTAATTACTTTTATTAAATCTTTAAAAATTTAGAAAAAAGTAAGAAAATTAAAAAATATAAATATTATTTCGCAATATTAAATTAAAAAGTAAAATTAAAATATTTACTTATTAAATATTATACATCTAAATTATCATTTAATAATATTATAATTATTATAATCAAAATTTTAAATATTTAGATGATGATGAAAGCATAATGTTGATGTATAAACATGCTTTTCATTATTAATATTTTGTAGAACAAAATATTAAGTATAATTATTATTTAAAATTCTATAAAAAAGTTATTATCTTTAATATAAAATCTTATATAAAAAAATTAGAAAAAAATAATAATAATATTAATAATAATTTATTAGATGATAAAATATTAGATAATAATAATAAAAAGAAAAAAAAGAATAGTAGAAAAATATTGATAAACTTTAATAATACTAAAACTTGTAAAATTTAGTAAAATATAAATTATAAATAAAATATTTTATTATACATAACTGTAATCTTAAAATTTTAGCTTTTATTTAACTTTTTAAAGTAAAAATCTTTTTTTATTTAAAAATAAAAAGAAAGAAATAATTAATATATTAATATAAAATAATTATATATTAATAATTAGTTTGAAATATTATCACTTTTTTTTATTACTTTAAATTAATTAAAATTAAATATAAAAAGATTAATATTTGATTTTATTATCTCATAATATAATAATATTTATTATGTTTATTAATTATTAATATTTATTTATACTTTTTAATATAATTTAAATTTATCTAAATTTTTATTTAAAAAATATTAATACAATAGATAATAAATTATTTTTATTGATATTAGTATTTAATTATACTTTTATTATAATATAAATTTATTTTATAATTAGATTGTAAATTATTTTTATTAATTAACAGTATTCAATTATATCTTTACTATAATTAGTTTAGAACAAAGTGAAGGACTATATATATAAGTCTAAGATAATATAAGGCAGTGTTAGATTTTGAATACATTTTTTGATTTTAAATATTTTGAACAAGATTTTGGACATAGAAAATGTGTTTATAACCTATTTATAACTATTAAAAATTATCTAATTTCCTAATACTAATATAAGGTATTTTGTTATCTACTGTCAATAAAGCAATTGATTAATCATAATGAAGTCACGTAGATGATGCAGTATGACGATTTCTTAATTCAGAATTCTGAAAATACTGAAAATTCTGCGAATTCTAAAAATACAGAAGATTTACGTAATTCTGAAGATCTTTCAAATACTAATGATAATTCTAATTTTATGAATTAAATGAAGTTTAGTGTTATACTTATTTTTAATATTCTAAATTTTATTGTTATTTATTATATTTTATAATTTTATTATTTTACATATTTTTATTATTCTCAATATATTTATTTTACTTATATTTTATTTTATTTTATTAAATTAGTTAGTTTATAGTATAGTAATTAGTTAGCCATAACAAAAAATTTTGTATAAATAGATAGACTTTTTGCTTATATTATAAATTAACTCTCTTGTGAATACGAGTTTCAATATTAATAAAAAAATCATTTAAAAACTTATATATTTCTGCCTCTTCGTATCTTCATATAGTCTGACGTAATCCCTATACATTATTTTTAATTGAGTTTATCATCCAGATTCTTTAATTAAATTGTTCATAATCTCATCTTTCAAGTCTTTATACTTGATAGATTTGTTTAAGTCTAACGCGTAAATTTAGTAAAGTTAAGAGTTAGACAAATTTTAACATCTTAATCGCAATAGACCACAGTTAGAAATTTTAAGTAAAGACTTAATAATGTGACCACCCTGAGTTAAAGAATTCTATGGTGATACTGCCTACTTAATAATTGAGTTGATACTGATTAGTTTTTATAATTACATAAAAATTTAGATAAGCTTTAAACTAAGATTATTAAATAAAATTTAAAGATTTTGCAAATTATCTAAATAAAAAAAAATAAAAGTAAGCAAAATTTTATTAAAATTTTATTAAAATTTTACAAAATTTTGGAAAAGTTAAAATTATATTAAAGCTTATAAAATATAAAACTATATTAAAACCTTAATAAAATATTAGCAAAACTAAAGTTTAGATATTTGTCAAATTTAAAATGAGTTTAAACAAGTAATCTTATTTCAGACTTAATAATAGTTTTATTTTTTTAGTTTAAATTTAATTAATATTTAATAATTAATAATAAATAGTTAGTAAGTTATTTTTATTGATAAATTATATTTAATAATATTTTTACTAAAATTTAAACTTAACTAAATTTTTTATTTTAATAATTAGATTATAAGTTATTTTTATTAATTTTTAGTATTTAATTGTATTTTAAATTTAATTAAATTATTTATTTAAATATAATATTACTAAAAGTAAATTATTTTTATTAATTATTAGTATTTAATTTTTTATTTTAGTAAGGTTATAAGTTATTTTTATTAATTATCAATATTTAATTATCTATTTTACTATATTTTAATAATTAATAATATAATAGATAGTAATTTATTTTATTATATATCCTTATAAGATCACACTATATATATTTTACGTTTATTAATAACTTTATTAGTGATATAGTTATTTTTCTTTATTTATAGTCATATCTTTCAGAATTAAAAATAAAAAGTGTGATTATAATAAAAAGTTACTATATAGGAGGATTTTTGTATGTTATTATTAAGTATTAGTTTTATAAGAGTATGATAATAAAAACATTATGATTATAAAAGGATTTTTTATATAATATTAATAGATATTAATTTTTATGAAATGTGTACTTATAATGAGAGATTTATATAATGTAATTGTATAGAGGGTGACTATAGAGAGAAACGACTGTATATATAATAAATAAATATTGTCTTATTATATAAATATATTAATATTATTAATTTTTCATACTATTAAAATTGAATAAATAATTATGAAATGTAACTTTAATATTAGTTTATTTAAAAAGATCTAAAAACTCTTAATATCAACATTTAGGTTAGAAATATTTTATCTTCTTAAAGTGATATTTTTTTTTTTTATATTAATTTGTAATGAAAAATTATTTTCTATCAAAAATTCAGATAAAAATAAATATTTAAAATATTTAAAATATAATATTAATAAATAATATGACACTTTTAGTAACTTGTAATGCAGTAAAAAAGCTGAATGTTAAAATTATATCAAATATTTTACTACTATTTTGCTTATATTTATTACCTGCAAATCAGATTTGTTTATTATTGATCATTTAAGTAATACTATATGATGTTAAAGTATTTTGATCTGTATACAAAATAAATTAATATATAATTATTTTATATAAAACTTGATAATACTAAACATTTTAAAGTTTTTTATTTGATTACTCATATAACTTCAATCTACTTATAAATTTATATTAAAATATAAACATAACTTTAATATCTGTAAAATTTAACTTTTTAATAAAGATTTATATTTAGAATGGTTATTATTTTTTCTCTCTAACAGAAATTTCATATTCAACCATAAGATTATAAAGAAATCCTTGTAATCAAAGTTTTCCTATTTAATTTTTCAAATACTATCTACCTCATAAATATATACTAATAATATATAGTAATTAAATTAATAAATAATATTATTATTAAATTTTTGATCATTTTCATTAGTTATTTTCTGTAAATAAAAATTATTCTTTGCATTAATAGAATATTTAATAAAGAATAAATCATAATCTGAAATAATACTTAGATAATCTAAAATTTTTAATTTATCACTAGAACTATTATTTAAATTTTCAAAAAAAATTAAAAATTAAAAATAAAAAAAAAAGAAATTCCTTATTTTATCTTTGATTGAGTAATATTTACATCATAATCTTTATTATTCCATTTATAAAAATGGTTAAATTTTAATTTATAATGCTTTTCATTATAAAGACTAAAAAAAAATGCATTATAAAAAAAGATTCTTTTTAAAGATCCTAATAGAATTTCTTAAGTAAATATAGAAGATTGTAAAATCTGTTAATATTCTTTAATAGTAAAAATTAAAAATCCTTTTTTTATATCTTTACTAACTTTAGCTAATTTTTTTAATTTACTATCAAGTATTAAATATAAATCAGAAAAATTGCTTTTAATTAAATAAATTAACTGATTGTAATTGAAATACATATTTAAATATTAATTTAATATATATATTACATTAATTATAGATGATGTTAAATATTCTTCTCTATTTGTTGTTTCATTACTTTAATATAATCAGATACCTATTTTTTAAGTTTTTTAAGTTAGTAATATTCTCGTAATTATTAGCCAATCTAACTGTTTCATAATAATTTTTAAATTTTTTAATTCAGTTGTTTGTTAATAAATAAGTATTTTTAATAATTGACTTTTATTTAAAATATTCTTTTTGCTTCTTTGTAGGTTTAGTATAATCAAAAAGATAACTAAAAAATATAAAATAAATAATTACAAATATATAATATAATTAAATAACATATAAAACAACCAATACTAACCTTATTTTTTATAAAAATTTCATGTTAAAATTTGAAAAAAAAAGTATTGTAGAAAAAAAAATATTAAATTATTAAAATAGACTATAAATAAATTAATTTTATAGTGTGATCGTAAGAATCTATATAATAAAATACTTATTGTATAAATCTTTAGATAGTACTTTACTATTTTTGATTTTAGCAATCTGATGATCAGATTTCATTACTTATGTGACATAATCTGAGTCTATCAAATGATCTTAATCAAAAATAACATATTATTATTTAAATATTATACAATGAGTATATATTATTTATTATTCATCTTTAATAATATTTTATATATTAAATAGAAATTTAGTTAAGTTTAAATTATAATATAAAGTATAATTAAATATTTGTAATCAATAAAAATAACTTATTTTCTTTAATAATATTTTATATTTTAAATAAAAAAATTTAAATTTAAATTTAACTAAATTTTTTATTTAAATAATTAATAACATTAATATAGAATATAAATTATTTTTATTAATTATTAATATTTAATTATAACTAATATTTAATAATTAATAAAACAATAGATAGAAGTTATTTTTATTGATATTAGTATTTAATTATACTTTTAAACTCAAATTTAATTTTATTTTTAAAATTAGATAAATAGTAATTTAAATTTACTTAAAAAGAGTAAATTATTTTTGCTCTGTGTTTGTCTCACATGTGATCTTCCAAATAAGTATTATTTACGGTTGATCAAATAATTTATAGTGACGCTTCTACACCTAGTTATATTTTCTAAAAATTTTTCATTCTGCTTTTTTTCAAAGTGTCTTTCAAATTTTCTTTCATGATGGAATGCTTTCTTAAATCGTAAGTACCTTGCTTTGTCTTTTCCTGACATATGTTACTTATATTATTTATTCATTATAAAAGGCTCATTTGTAAAAGGTTCATCAAGACATTACAAATAACAAAGCTAATAAAGTTATCCATATTCTCGTTCATTCAATCCTTCAAACACAAAAACATTGAGAAAAATTTTAGGTATGTGTCATTGAGAATCTCAGAATAGATTATAGTTACCAATTCTTATATACTTATATGCTTCATTCTTATTCAAATAAATTATGTTAGATAATACGCCTCTGCAGGATTTGCAAGAAAAAGTATTAAAATATGTTCTTCACAAAAAAATGAAACATTTATGTAAGCTTACGAGATAAGCAAATAAAATAGGTGTTAATTACAAATCTTATTTCACGAAGTGCACTAATAAGCCTAATTATATTGATATGAATATTTTTCTTAGAAATCATAAGAAAATGATGGAAAATTTAGATCAAAAACAACATCTTATTAATGTGTATTTGCTTTAATCTACTTTTCATAGACCGTAAATATTACATTACTCTTCTGATTCTCAAAATGTTCTTTTTAAAATGGCTGCTGGTTTTGTTAAGAGCATTATTATAGATCACCATTTTTAGATGAAAATAAGAGAGCCGTTCACCTTGCTATTGACATATTTTTATCACTTAATAGTTACTTACTAGATGCAGATGAAGCTTTTGTTACTAAAATTATACTAGAAGTAGCAATAGGTAACGTTAATATAGATAGGCTAGAATGTTAGATTGCAAAGAATGTGAAAAAAGCATAATAGATTAGTTCAAAATTTTATATATTTACTTGATAATATCTGCATTAGCGTAGATGTCATATTTTTTACTGCATCAAACATTATAAAAATAATGAAGATTTTTTCTACATCAAAAAAAATTATCTTATGTTCTTTATATATTCATATTTATAATAACGTTCAACATAAGCTTTATCTTTTTAACTATTGTATAATACATGCAAGTAGGAGACAAATATCATGAAGAATTCTTCTTAGAATTTTGAAAAAGGCTAAGTATTTATTTTGTTTTGCTCCAATGTATATTCAAAAAAATATATTAATACATCTAAAATCTTAGATTTAAAAAAATTTGCTTATTTTTTTTTTTAGCAACAGTATTTTAGTATTTTATAATATCAATATAGATGTGCTAAGAAAACAAACCTATCAAAGTTACCAAGACTGAGACCAGAAACACTATCTAAGATTCCAAGATTCATAACTCCTGTGGTTTTGAAATTAACAATTCCATCATTCAACTAAAGCTCAATATTACTATTACTAATTATAGTAACGCAGATAATTAAGAGTAGTATTAGATTATTTGTCTAATTGGACATTTAGACATCCAATAGATATTCAATTGGACATATGTTCATAATGGCTAATAAATTAATTAAACATATAAGAAAATGTTCAATTGATATTTATTTAATTTTTTGAAATTTAGTGAATTAGTTCAATCAAAAATACAATTTATTTAAAAACCTTTAATATGCAGTTGATTAGCCTATTTTAAAAAATAAATGATTTTTATTTGATATTTTCCTATTTTCTTTTGATTATTCAGATTTATCTACAAATTAAATAAAAAAAATTTATAAATAATATGTATAGATTTTGATTTATATTCTACTTCTTGTGGCTATTAGAATCTTCTTTAGGTTTTTGAGAAGGGTAATGTTAATATGAAATTCAAAGTATATATATCTGATGTGGGTAGAGGCAATCGTATTCCATTGAGAACTGTAAGGCTTTATTAAATAAAGTACCCCACTTGTTATTAAAATAACCGTCAACTAAACATAATTTGAAAACTCGCTCTAATTTATGCAGAAGTTTAATATATTTGTAGATCAATTTGAGCAGTTTTAGTCTAAGATTACGGGTATAATAAGAGATGTGTTTGTTCGGTATATATTTTAGTGCTGCATCTATAATGGCTTTTTGGAGGAGATTCCATACAATAATACTCTGAACAGTTTAGTTTAGTCTGAATTATAGGCCAATCTGAAACTGAACTGAAAATTTCAGTTCAGTTCAGATTATAAATTTTAAAAATGCCAATCTGAAATCAAATTGAACCGTAAACTGGTAAAAATCTGAACTAAACCAAAAATTTCAGATTAATCTGAAATTTCAGATCGTTTGGAATGATAATTTAATCATTCTAATTGAACGATTTTCTTATTGTTAGTTTGGAATGATAACTTCAATCGTTCTAAATGAATGATTTTCTTATCATTCGTTTAGAATGATAACTTCAATTATTCCAAATGAACGATTCTTTTATCATTCTAAACGAATGATAATTTAATCGTTCCAATTAAACGATTCTATTATCGTTCATTTAGAACGATAATTTAATCATTTCAAACGATCTGAAATTTTGAATTAATCTGAAATTTTCAGTTCGATTCAGATTTTTTTCAGTTTAGATTAGATTTATAATCTGAAAAATCTGAACCAAACTGAAAATTTTCAGATTGAAATTTTTGCAATCTGAAACTGAACTGAAGTTGATCTGAACTGAAAATTTTCAGATTAATCTGAACTGTTCAGAGCTTTACATATAAAGTTAATTTTAAAGATATTAGAAATACTGTTCAAATCTGTGGAAGCTAGTCTTGACTTTTTGCAATGAGCGTTTACAGCATCAGCAAATATAGACCAATCATCATCGATCATGTCATGATATGAGAAAACAAGTTTTTTCATCATCGAGATATTGTTAAAATTCAGATTAATAGAAGCTAAAGTTATAGAAGCGGAAATGATACAGTGATCAGACAATGACGTATCTACTGGAACAACTTGATGGTCAATAAAGTCTGGAATTAAAGAAGGAGCAATATAGATGTGATCAATCCTTGAATGTGAGAAGCCATTGACATATATATGAAGATCATTGACATTTCTGGTTGATTTGAAAATTGTTGTTTGCAATATGTTCCATAAAGCTTATTGAGTGTGAAGGATTGTGAGATCTCGATAGGTCAGTATTAAAGTTTCCTAAAATAATGATATAACAATCAGTTTTCGTAGCTTCATCTAGGAGGGTACGCATCTGTCAAATAGTTTTTAAATGAAGAGGCTCATCAGAACATGATAAGTAAATGTTAATAATACAAAATTTATTTTTATTTTTGAATTGAAAATCAAGGCAAAAAATTTGATTAAAAAAGGATGAGTGATGAAAAATATGATCAGCAAGGTATTTTCTAATAAAAAATTCAATGCTAAAACCTGAGCGTCAAGTATCAGAGTCTGTGGAAAAGAAGGGTATAAATTTATTATTGCAAATGGATTTGAGAGGGAATTGTTCAAGAGGTGTAGTAAAATTGGTTTCTTGTAATATAATAATATCTAAATGGTTAATGGAATAGAGATCAATTAAGAGTTGTTATTTATGTGGGTTGAGTAATGAACGAGTATTATGGGTTGCAATATTAAAGAAAGTAGGATAAGTTTGATATTTGTGTGATTATTTTATATATTCATAAAGATGATTAAAAAAAGAGATCAGGGTGGGTTGATGCAGTGTCATCCTTGTTTACCCATATTACACCTAGTTTGTTTAATTGGGAAATAGGTATACAAAGTGATTCATTGGTAGATCTATATACAAATTTTTGAATATGAGCAACTGCTTTGAGTACAGAATTGAGTTTTTCAATATTTTGTTTATTATTTAGGCGTAATTCCTCATTTTCTTAAGCAAGCCATTAGATTTTTCCTTCATATTCTACAATTTTGGATTCAGAGATATCAACACCCTCTTCATATTGAGATTTATCTGTCTCTATATCGGTCTTGCTTTTTCCTTTATTAGCAATGTTTAGCTTAGTGACTTTCTCAGGAATAAGAGTGAAAATATTTAAATGTTGTTCAACAATATCAAGACAATGGATTGTAAAAGTGAGATTTGTATGTATTTTGACAAGCGTTTCTGTAAGCGCATCTAATTTTAGCATTATTTTAGTAGCATCAGATAGTTCTCATGCAGATTGGTTATTACATTATTGCTATGGGAAAAGATAATTGTCCTCAACTTGATCTGACCAGGATTTGTTAGCATGAATCGAATCATCTAAAGATGATGTATTATTATTTTTATTTTTGTTTTTATTGTTATTGTTTTGTGTATTATTGTTGGAAGGCAGTTTAGAATGAACGGGAATAATAGGGATTTGTTCAGAAGTAATACGTTATAATGAGTATGATTTGCAAAGGATTGAGGATTTTTTGGATCAAACACAGTATCTTTGTTAAGAAAACTTTTTTAAGCAGACTAGCTATCATAAAACTGATACTGGATCCCGATTCTCATCTGCGTGACGATTCTAACAAGCTAAATTTCGTTCAAATCAGACCATTCGATCAGGAGTTATCGCGTAGCAAAGATTGGTATTTTACTATGAAAAAATAAGTCTAACCAATTTTATATAGTAAAATGCCGATCTTTGCTACGCAATAACTCCTGATAAGATGGTCCGATTTGAACGAAATTTAGCTTGTTTAAATCGTCATGCAAAGGAGAATCGGGATCCAGTATCAGTTTTATGATAGCTAGCCTGCTTAAAAACGTTTTCTAAGCTCAAAAGTCATTAAGTACTATTTTTAATGTAGATCTTTATATTATATAAAATTGGCATTATTAATTGGCTAATAAATTTTTATAGAATGTTTTCCAAAATGTAAGGATTAAAATGAATCAAAAATTATGTTTCTAGCATTTGTAGTTAATAAGTTATAAGCGTTTAAAGCTAAAAATAAGTTGTTGCGTTTTTTTTGTCAGCTACTGTAATTCTCCATTTAAAATCTTTACTATATTTTTTAACATATTTTAAAAATTGCTTTAATAATATTTTTTCTGACACATATATATGTTGTATTTAGTTTGTGTTTAGTGTATTCAGTATGCAAAATGATCGATATTTTTATATTATCAATATTTTTGAAAATGATAATAAATAATAATATTATTAAATAGATTTTTTAGCTAAAGTGAAAAAATGTTTATTTGTAATCTAGTAAGAAGATGTAGATATTTAATACATTTATGCTTATATAGTACATTTTCTCATTATAAAATTCCTGTTCCTATTTCTACACATTGAAACTTATTATTTAAAATGATTAATTATATAAAAACATCTTTACCATATTGAAATTTCTTTTTTAAGATGAATTAATTAATGATCTAAAGAATGTAACTCTTTAAAATATTTTACAAATCCTTTCTAATTCTCATAATGTTAGTATTTCAATTATTATTTATTTTATTTCTATATATGCAAAATTATTTATACAAGATAATGATTTTTTTTCAAATACAAAACAAACTTATATTTTCTTTAGTAGAAGGATGCTTTTATCATCTTACTGCATTTTTAAAAGCAATAATAATTCTTTAAATTTTGGTTTAGAACTTAATACTAATATTACTTCTTATACAGTCTCCATTAAAAGTAATGACGAACAGTTTTTTTAACCTTATACATGTAATTTTATATCACATATAGGTAAATTTTTTTTAAAATAAAGATAAAAACAATATTTATAAATTTTATTAGATAATTAATATGTAGTGTGTCTTCTATTTGCATCAATACATGCTTGAATTCGATTAGCATGCTATTAATACAGTTAAGTAATATTGAGTTATCAAGATTATCCCATTTCTTCATTAAAAAAAATTTCATTTGAAATTTTTTTTGTGCAACTAATATTTTTAATATTTTACTCATTTTTTTTAAAAAAACAGCCCAAATATTATACGTTCCTATTTTAAAGGAACTTTATGACTTCGCAGTTTACTTTAATAGATGTTGATGGTATTGTGATTTTAGTGAGTAATAAAAAAGTTCAAAAGGGTTTTAATTTATTTTTTTTATTGTTTATTTAATATAAACATTCCATTATCCAATTTGGTCTAATAAACAATGAGCCAAATTGGAATAATGGAGTTGTTGTGGTCTACACAAGAAGCAATGTCCCCAACCGCCATTACTTTTGACGGGAACTGTAATTTTAATCCATATGAATTTTATCCTATTTTTTGATCAGTTTTTAGAGAAGCTTAAAACAAATTTAATTCTCATATTCCTTCACATGTTGCATGTCCTCTTTTTCAAGCTGCTCAAATTTTTGATCCTAAATATATATTACTTGGTACTTTAGAAAGAAAAATTTGCATTGTTATAATATTATTAGAGAATTAACAAATCCTTCTAATGAATTGCTTTGTGAATGAGCAATTTATTGTAGATTGCAATTATATAATTTGGTTGATTTAGAAAATATTGGATGAATCTTGAAGATAAATTACCAATTCTTTCAAAAATTGCACTTAATTATATTTGATTACCTGTATCTAGTTATTCGCCAATATCTTTCAGAAGATTCTTTGAAAAAATCAAATATGATGTATTTTAATGGCAATTAAATTTTTTTTGGGATAATAAAATTTATTTTTGTTTTCGCAGAAATTATAATTAATATAAATAAAATATTCGCAGAATGATGACAATAAGCCGCAGATTTTAAAATAAACGCCGGCAGATTTTGCGAAATTTCGCCGCCGGAGATCATCGTCCCTGCTTTAAACCAACTAACGATTGCCCCGTCTGAAAGTTACACAATGCCTAATTGTGTATTCGAGTAACACCAAAATCCAATGTATAAAATGATTGTATCGAGCATTTTCTTAGAAATTTCACAGTTTTTGAGATTAGAAACTAAGCAAAATGTCGAGAGATGAATATAGTGTGGTCGTCGAAGTGGATGACGAAGTAAGTCTAATGGAAAGTTGTTATTTTCTAAAATTATTTATACTAAAGTTATCCAATCTCTAATCTAAGTCTCCTGTTCGAAGAGAAGAGCTAGAGTTTCAAGGTGATTCTTTTTCTTTCGTCTTATAGGTGTCTCTTAGGTGTTTCTAATTTTTTTATTAACTCGATCTGATATTTTCACTTATAGATTTTTCTTCTACTTCTGGAGTTGGTGGTAACATATCTCAAGATAAACAAGCAAACTCTAGTGGTGATGGTATTTATCAATTTATTATCAAATTTATCTTGTTACAATTATTTGTTTATATTTAAAATTTATTAAATAATTTAATAGGATTTAACAATGCAACATTTTTCGATCCACATCAGTCAATTCGAAATGAATCACAAGGCGGTTCATACCCTTTTTGGTCAATTGAATATTATGCTCAATATTTCGATGTAGATACCGATCAGGTTTGTTTTTATATTATAAACAATTTATTTATTTTTATTTCTTCGTTTTTATTAAATATGATCTTTTTTATAAAGGTTCTTGAAAGAGCATCCAAAAGTCTTTTTCCCAAAGATAATTTTGATGATGTAGTCGGACCAAATCCTGATTTATATGGTACACTCTAATTTTGTATTAGGTTTCCAATTAATTATTATCAATATTCTCATTATTTTATTTATTTTTTATTAAGGACCTTTTTGGATATCCACAACTGTTATATTCTTACTTTTTGTAACAGCGACAATTGCCAAATCAATTGCGGCTATTATTTCAAAGAAAAATCCTAATTATGATATTACAATTTTATCTTTTGGTTTTGCTGCTATTTACACATATACTTTTGTTATACCGTTTATTGTTTGGGGTTCATTAAAATATCTTGGCTGTAGACCTTCATTATTGTATACTACTGGTTTATATGGTTATGGTTTAACTGTATGGTTGCCTATTTCTGTATGTATATTTATCATTTTATTATTATTATTTATTTCTTTAAAAAGTTTTATTTTAATCATTATAAATATTTCATTATCTTAGATCATTAGTGTTATTCCTTCCGACACGGTTCGATGGGGTCTTGTGATTTTTGGATTTGCAATTTCAGGATTTTTCATAGCAAGAAATCTTTATCCAGTTATATCAAGAGCTGATTCGAAAACTTCTAGATTATTCTTAATCATTGTGATAGCAGCTCATGCTTCATTCTCTTTATTACTTAAGTTCAAATTTTTTTCATATCAAGTAGATTGGGAGCAAACTAATCCTAAAAATTAATTTTTATATATTTTGGTATGTGTATTTTTTAAAAATTTTTTTTAGTAATTTGGAGAGTATGGAAATATAATAATAATAATTTTTTTTTTTTTTTAGTTTATATTTTAAATAAACTAGTATATATTAGTATTATTTACGTATCTGATTTTTTTTTATTAATCGTTATATAAAATATATAATCCCTAAGTAAAATCGAAAACAGATTAATTACTTTAAATTAAAAAAGAAAGTACTGATGATAATATACAAAAAGAAAAAGAAAAAAAAAGATTATAATAATACAAAAATTTTAAATTTAAACTCTTGATAGATGATTTGGTGCTTCATGATATAAACTTTTTAATCTAAATGCTTCTGCTAATAACTCCTTAATATCTCGTTCTGTCCAATAAGCTGTTGGTAAAGACAGTGATTGTAAAAACATCATAATTTCCTATAATATTGATAATAAATTAATTGCTTGTTACAATTTTTTTTTTTTTTTAAAAAGAAACTTTTTTTATTGGACATAAATACATAAATACCTGAAATTCCATAGACCTTAATTTATCTGACCATATATTTAGAAATGCTACACAAACATACAAATGAAATACAGAAAATCCTTCTGATCCTTCCGCCTACAAATTTATACAATTATTTTTGTTAAAATCCAACACTCTAATGACAAAAACTTATTTTTATTCTTCTTCTTACAAGATAAGTATCCCACATTCTAATTATATGCTTTAATGACATTTCGCGCATTAACAAACAATTCATCCATCTGAAGGCAAATTGAATATATTCTACACCTTCCTCTTGTAAATGAGCTGCAAGTGGTGCTATATATAATATATATATATATATTAAAAGTGTGTTTACTAATAACATAATATATATTAATAAATCAAAGAATATTATACCATTTATTCGGTTGATTAAGTCTTTTAATTTATTAATTTGCCTTTGTATACCACTCTGCGCAAATGTATAATTATCCTATGAATCAAATAAGAACAAGTATTATTGTTAAATCCCTTTTAAAAGGTCAATTAATTCTTATTAAATTGTGTTTAAGATTCTCAACCTGAATACCATCAAGTAATTTAGATAAGCACCAATAACTATCTGCCTCAATCACATCCAAAACATCTTTTGGGAGGTTGCTAGTATCATAATTTTCTGGATTTTCATCTATAATGAAACTCAAATTAATAAAAACAAAAGTGGAAATTTAATTTTCATAAAATAAAAATAAGTACTAACCAATATAAAAAGAGAGGAAAACTTGGAAAAATGGAGTGACAAGATCATTGATTCCCTGAACATATTCACTAGCAGGATGTCGGACTGACCAGAGATAAAGTATACGTTCCAAACACTAAAAGTAATAATATTTTAAATAAGTCCAAATTATTCATAAATTAAATTAAAAAGTTTGTTTATTTTTGATGTAACCTGCTGAGTAGTCTCATATTGATAAAGAGCGATACCGGGATTTGTTCGAGGCACATCAATATGAATTTGATGCCAAATCGTTTGATTCAATCCAGCAATTCCTTTAGAATATGTTTGCGAGACTAGGTCAATATATTCTTTCCTTTTTCGCGCCAAAGTTTTAACTTGACGATCAGCATTACAGGGGAGATATTCCTAACATTGTAAAATGAGATATTAAATAAAAGTCTTCATTGAAGAAAGTATTCTTAAAATGTACCAAAAGTAATTGCCATGTTATAGATCTCAACTCATCTGGTATGCCCAGCCAACTTTGTTTTTTGAGAGCAGCTGCATTTAGAATACATTAATTAGTATCTGATCTTAAATAGACGAATTTAAATATTTACACATACCTAAATCAATATTTGCACTTTGCAATACATCTTTGAATTTATTAAGACATCTTTCAAGTGGTTCATTTAAACGGCCTATAACCACGTTTGAAAAGTTCATCGAACTAATTGCCTTTATAGGATCTAAAAGGAGAAAAAAATATTAACATTATTAAATATTCATTAAAAAATTCGTTAAAAATTTATTTTTAGACTAATGAATTGCCTTGAATTAATAAAGCGATATCAGGCTTGAGTCCAATGGAACTTTTCTCAACGAATATCGACCGATTAGAATTTATTTCTGACATTTTTTCATGATCTTTGTTAATCGTTTGAGATTCTTTAGCGTGATTGTGAATCTTTAATTTATCCATGGACAAATCATCTTCATCTGATTCGTTATTTGTTTCGGAAGAAAACGTACTTCCAGATGGATTTGGGGAGGGTTCGCGACGAGGCGAAGATAGCGATTGTGATGACCGAGATTGTAAATAACTTTTATAAATAGTTTTTTTAATAAGTGTCAAAAAAAAAAAAAAATGAATGAATGAATGAAATGCGCTTATTAAATGTAATACCTTAAATCATCAGAACTATTCGATACGATTTGCCCAAAAGAATATTTTGCACCAATCACTAATTTTGTAGCTCCTGTCTTTGATTCTACCGGTTTAACACTAGAAAGTTTAAACATAAATATTGCTTAAATAATATTATGTTAGCCATTGAATCAAAAGAGTCACATCGTTCGTTACCTTCCAGGTAATGTAGAGGTATGTGGTCGTAAAAAGCTCCTTTAAAAAAATATGATTAAAACATAATATTGGATAAATTGTTGAATAATAATAGTTGTTAAAAGCATACTTTTTTGCCAAGCTTGAAAAAAACTTTATATCAGCCATTTTCTTTCACACGTTCGTATAATAAAAATATATAATAAATAAAAAACAAGTGAACCCGATCAAATTTTATGTTTTATGCAAGAATTCAAGTACACAATGATCGCATTTAACCAAATTAAGAAATAGAAATAACCAAATTTTTTTATTTTACATGAAGTACATAATAATTAAGAAAATTTTTTGTATTAGGTAATAAAGTCCATAAACGATTATTATAATTTTATAACCTTTTAAAATCTATTCTTTTGACATCTAACCTTATTACTTTTAGTTTTATATTTTAATTACAAGTTTCTATTTATCGTAATAAGAATGAATAGGAATAACTCGGTAACTCCTGGTTCACCATCACCTGCTACACTTCATAATTCTTTGTCTCTTCCCATTTCAACTGATCTTTCCACAAGTGTTACTTCGCAACAATCTTGGGAATATTTGCGAAAACAGGCTCGACAATTAGAAAATGAGCTTGAGCAAAAACTTACCAGTTATTCTAAAATTGCTGCACAAGTGGGGAGAAGTGTGGGATATGGTCTTGGAAGCAAAAAAAATGATGGCATGGCGGGAAATTCGAGCGAGGCTATGGAATTGGAATTAGAAGAGTTAATCAAGAAGGTAATCGATTCTTTTATTTCTATCATTTTTATTTATTTTAAATTAAATCTTTACTTAACTTTATTCGTTTAGCTTACTTCAGTTGTCAACTCTATGGCAGAAGTTGTAGATAGACCTTCAACAACGTCAACAAATCCATCAATGATGCATATGTTGCAAAGGCATAGAGATATATTATATGATTATTCAAAAGAATTTAAAAAAACAAAAGTATATAAGAAATAATCACATATCATTATGTATAATGAAATAAAATATTTATATAATTTACTTTATAGGCAAATATACAGGCAGCAAAAAATCATTCAGATTTATTGAGCTCAGTTAGAGAAGATATCAGGCAAGCTTGAACGTTAATTTTTCTTAACATTCTTCACGTAATTAAACATTTTTGTATTTTTAATAGTTCCTTTAAATCAGGGGCAAGTAGTGAAACTGATTATTTTCTAAGCGAAAGAGGCAGAATAGAAAGCTCACATAGAATGACGGATATGGTTATTGAGTATGTTTTAATTGATTAAAAGATCGGAAGAAGCTTTTCCAATTTGGAAATTAATTCAATATTTGTATTTTAATTATAGACAAGCATATGAAACAAGAGAAGAAATGGGAAGACAAAGAAGCTCATTATTAAATATTAATAGTCGAATGAGTCGTCTAATAAGTATGCATTAGTAACTACTATTAAATTTAATTGACTTTGTTAATTTTTTTTATTCATTTAGATACGTTTCCTGGATTAAACAGTTTAATAGGCAAAATAAATTCGCGTAAAAGGAGGGATACAATTATTTTATCTGTTATAATTTCTTTATGTATTATTTTGATATTTTTATATATGAGACATACGTCAGAATAATTACATAGACTGTTTACAAACAATTGCAACATCCATAAAAGGAAACGAACAATTCTGTTGGAATCAAACCGAGTGTAAAAACTATAAAGTTTGCGACTTTACAAAACACGTGATTGAGATTGGATTGGGAATTGAGATTCAATTAGATTATTAGGGATCTGCTTGATTGGTCAATTTTTTTTTCTTTTAATAATTTTTTTAATTTATATTCAAAAATGAATAATAAAATTCTACTAAATTTTTTTAATTATATTAAGCATAATGAACTTGAACAGCAAGAGAAAGAGAGAAATAGTAACTTTTAATTTTAGATTTATTATGTGAAAAAAATTATAGGATTAAAAAAGAAGAATAAATAGATTAGTATCTTAATATTGATTTGATAAAATCTGTTAAATATGCAAGATTTGGATTTAAAAAATATTACTTTTGAATGGATTTGTTGTAAAATAATATTACTTTTAAAAAAAAATAAAAAGATTTATCTCTAATGCTTATTAAATCACAATTATTAGTAATGAAAATTATTTTCATAAATTAATCAAATATTATAAGTATGATTTAATTTTTATAGATACTTACAAGGTTGAAAAATTTAAAAATTATTTCATTTTTATATTTTCTAGTAATTTTTGTAGTAAACAATTAGTATACTATAACAAAAAAACAATTATAATTTAAAATATTTAAATTATAAGTTAAAAAATAACTTTTAGCATATTTTATATAAATTTTATTATGATTTTTTATATTAGTTTTAATGTTAAATCCTTTTAAACTTAAATATGTTTAAACCTTTATAATGTAAATTACAACTTAAAAATACATATAATTATTTACTAAAAATGCAAATTAAATTAATATTAAATTATTTTTAATAAAATAATTCAAAATAATGTTATAAAAATATGATAATATAGTAAATTTCTTATAATAAATCTAATATCTTGATAATTTTGTAAATGATTATCATTATGAAAAATAAATTTATAGGATTTGTCATATAAATTTTTATTGATATAATATTATGAAGTAAGTTTTACTTAATCCAAAGATATCTAAATTAAAGTTTATAAAAAAGTTTTAATTTATTATAATTAGTTTTTGATAAACAATTTCTTATATTATAAATAATAAAAAATAAAAGTTTAGATTATTAATTAAACTAAAAATTGGATTATTTGAATATTTATGTGATTTATATTAAATAAATATGTTATAGATAATCCATTTCAATTATTTTATTTGGTATAGTACTTATTAAGGATTATTAAATATTAGGATTATTAAATATTAAGATAATTATATATAAAACTATCACTATAAAATTTATTTTATTATGTAGTTTATTAACTGAAGATTTAATTTATAAAAATTTATGCATAAATTAAATATAATAAATATCATAAAATAGGTCAGAAGAAGTATTTTTATATGATATATTTGACTAAGTAGAATTAAATTATTAGGAACTTGAGCTTGTAAAAGTATATTATTAACTGAATTATGAGTAGATGCTTTATTATTTGAAATAAAAATATCAAATTTTTTATTATTATCAGAAATTTAAATATAAGTCTTTAAATAGAACAACTTATAGTTAATGTTTTAATAGATTTTTTATATAAGATAATATTATTTTTAACAAAGATGTTCTTATTAGA